>JAJPUD010009397.1:3364-75523 GCA_023553655.1 Myrmecobius fasciatus
CTGCCCCTATCGTACTTCTTTAAATAGATTTTTCAATGTACTTAAAATGTTTTAGTTTACAGATATATATTTTTCAGAAATACAAATATATACTTTTCAGAAAAGCAAGAGGTAATAGAAAGCTTTATACCATGTAATGATATAATCAGAATCAGAGAATTACAGAGTTGGGGAGGACTTAATGATCACCTGGTCCAATACTTACCTGAAAAAGAGCTGGTATTATTTTAAATATTTTGATATACATTGGATTTTTGTATTTTTTGGTCTTTCTCCCATATATAACTGATAGTGGGATCTCTGAATCAATGGATTTGGACATTTTAGTCCTTTTTTAAAGCATAATTTCAGATTATATTCCCAAATTATTAGGCAATTTCTACCAATAGTTTAATTAGAAGTTCCTTGATTTTTAAAGACTACACTTTTCTTATCAATCAATTATTAAACATTTATTAAGCACCTATTATATGCCAAACACTATGCTGTGTTCTGGGGATATAAGAAAAGGCACTATATAGTCCCTGAGTAGATAATCGCAGAAATCCATTTGGACAGGAAAATTCCAATATTTACTGAAACTTCATAAGCTTTCTTGAGGAGATTACAATTTAAACTTTGATGTCCTTTTGATTCTGAAATTCAGGTCGTACCTTAATCTTTACTACACACCATCTTGATGAAGCAGAAGTTCTTAGTGATCGCATTGCAATACTTCAGCATGGGCAACTCAGATGTGCTGGTTCTCCCTCCAGTTTGAAGGAAACCTATGGCCATGGGCTCAGTCTGACGCTGACAAAACAAGTAAGACAAGAAACTCAAATTTTAATTCTATTTTACCAATCACATTTATGAAGGCTAGTGTGTGCTAGGATACTGTGGAGTGAGTATTCTGGAGATCCAAGACAAAAACCAAATCATTCCAACTCTTTCAAAGAGCCCTAAATTCTACTCTGGGAAAAGTAATAAATGTTTATTATAGAAGCTTTCAAGATATACTGTTGAATCTGGTGTCAGGTAATGGAGATTCAGCTCCTGGATTTGGTGCTATTGTTACTTGACAAGTTACTTAAAATTTCCTGAGCTTCAGTGTCAAAGAACCTCAGACTTGGAAGACTATAGGATCCAATTTGTTCTTCTATGGCAATCTCTTCTATAATAACCTCAGCAGTCTTCACTTAAAGACCTGTTTTGATAGAGGTATTCTATCATCTCCAGAGGTAATTTAATTTTTTTTTGAGATTGCTCTGTTTTCAAGATATTTTTCTTATCAAGTCCAAATGTGCTGCTCTTCAAATATTAAAAAAAACTAAATCAATTAATCAATCAACATTTATTAAATTCCTATAATGTACTAGGTCCTATGTTTAGCACTGAGAATACAAAAAGAGGCAAAAGATAATCCTTTCCCTCAAGGAGCTTGCAATCTTAACATTCACTTATTCTAGTTCTGACTGTGGCAGCCAAGTAAAAGGAACAAAATGCTTCTCCACATAATAAATTTATAGTACTTTCAAAGCTGTGAAATGAGCCTATTGGTCTAGATAATCTCATTCTTCTAGGCCTAAAGCTTGTGAGTTCTTTTGTGTGAGGCTATTTTCTGTTCTAATTATATTTATTTTACAATAATTAGTAATAGTAATTATCATTACATGTTGAGTTAACTTAAATATAATAAGTTCTTATTAGGGATTTTCTAGTATAATGCTGTGCCTAGAACTTCAAGACATGGAAATATGTATTATACTTGTTTCATGTTTTTGAGAAACTTAGAATCTTGTTCAGGAGAAAAGATGTTGTTCATTCTTAGTTTTTGAAGAGGACCAATGACATTGGGGCTGTTTAGATCTCTGGCGGAGGTCAACAGGCATCTGGTGGGAGGAGGGCAGGCATAGTTTCTTCTCTAGATTAAATTTTTTTATTTTGAACTTATTTAGAAAAAAGGAAAATGAACTTTAAGACCCTGAAAATTTCAAGTTTCTTGCTTCTTAGTCCATCTCACTTGAAAATAGAGATGAACAAGGTGAACTTGCCTCAGTCCATTTTTATGGCAGACTCCTATGCCCACAAAAACCAGCCTTGGAGGGTTTAATAAGTCAGAGTTCAGTGGTCTTTCCAAACAGGTTAGAATACAGCTCATCTAGGGGCTGGAGGATGGAGAATGCAGGATCAACAGGATGGACACATAAAATTTGAGAAAAGATATGCATGTAAACACTTAGAGAAAAATATGATTGAATTAATATAAACAAGGGCCAAACAAGTGTGATGTTTGTAATGGCCTTGCCTGGTCAGGAAGGTAAGAGATCATTGCTGAAATAATTGGCCAAGGAAATCTTAAAGGAGAAAGATTTTGAATTTTGAGTACCAGAAGACTTAGGGGTTACATATTAT
Source organism: Myrmecobius fasciatus (assembly GCA_023553655.1). NCBI lineage: Eukaryota > Metazoa > Chordata > Mammalia > Dasyuromorphia > Myrmecobiidae > Myrmecobius > Myrmecobius fasciatus. The sequence continues at coordinate 5,759 of JAJPUD010009397.1, forward strand.
GTATTTTCAAGTATTTGAAAAGATGTTATATGACAGACTTGTTCTCCTTGGCTTCATGGAAGGGCAAAATTAGGAAAAAGTTGAAGAATGTTAGATTAAGACTTGATGGGAAGAAAACTGCCTAACAAAAAAAGCAATACCAAAGAATAATGAGATACCTCAGGAAATACTAACATATACAATCACTTGAGAGAGATTAAGTGAAGACTATTAAAATTATTGTAGAAAGGTACAGGCACAAATTGGTTTATGTAATTTTTGAGATGACTTCCAACTCACCTTTTATGATTTAAGTTAGCATTTTAGTTAAGTTTCACCATGATATTTTGAAGCAGCCAGAAACATTCACTGTTTTCAAGATGATGATTATGGGGTCTCAACATTCATAGATTAATAGAAAGCTATAAGAGATAATAGATATCATCTATAATATAAGATCATTTTGTCGTTGAGGAGCAAAAGTGAATTAAGTAAAGACTTGCCTAACATCATATAAGCAGTTAATGGATGGGCTAAGGTTCAAAACCATATTTTTTTGGTGTAGATCAAGACCTTTTTCATTATATCATACTTTCTCATGAACAAAACAATGTTTAAAAAATATTAGTATGGTAGAGTTATATGGGATGAATTGGCGCTAGAGAAATACAAGTCAAAAACTTGTATTAAAACATCAGAGATGTTTTAGGGCAAAAGTATCAAACACATAGGTCATATGACTCATAATACTCCTAAGTATGGCCCAAACAAGATTTAAATATAGTTCCTTTATGATTTTAATGTGTTCATTTTCATATATATCTTTATACATAAATATAAACACGTGATTTTCTAAGTTGATATGTGGCTCATAAGGTTTTTAAAATATGTTTTAGTGGTTCTCATTTCAATTCAAGTTTGACATAATTGTTTGAAGAGAAAAATAGAAGCAGCCCAATTGTGTTGAGAGCTTGTGGTATGATGGTAGCTTGGTAGCATATGTAGATTAAAATCAAAACATGTTTTGAAGGAAAAATTGAGAAAATAGTTAAAAACTTGATACAGGTGATAAAAGATCAGGAAGAGTTAAAGATAAACTAATATTTGAGAATAGGTCATTTGGAGAATAAAGGTACCATCGACAGAAATGGGCTATATTGAAAAAATGTTTAGTTTAGGAGGAAAAATGGCTTCAATTTTTTCATATTGAATTTGAAATGATGGAAAGATAGCTAATTGTAAACATCTTGAAGGCAGTTGAAATTATGAGAGGGGAAATTAAGTCAATATCATGATTTTGGTTGCAGATTTTAGAGCCCTTACTCTTGAAGAGGTAGCGAAAGCCATAGATGTATATAACTCATTGATGGAGAAAGTGTAAGCAGAATAAATGGCTCTTGATTGAGTCTTGCAGGATTTACATATTAAATAAATTGGAAGATGAACTAATAAAGTAAATGCTCAATAAATGTTTGTTAATGGTAATGAAAAAGAGAAAAGACACAAAATTAAGAGGATGAACAATATAATCCTATGTCACAAAGTCCAAAGAATGTTTCAAGGATGGGATGGTCAACAATATTTAATACAACAGAATGATTAAAGAGAATGATGATACATAACAAAGGATCATTTTATTTAGCAATAAAAGGTAACAGCTTGGTTTTTAGTAATCAGTTTTGTTATAGTGATGGAGATAGAAAAGCCCAATGTAGAGGATTTCTGAAATAACTGAAGTGATAGACAACCATTCATAAAACCTGCAAGTCAATGAAAGGGAGAAGATGAAGGTAACATTACTGACCTATAATTAGTGGGCCATGGGCTTTCAATTTCTCCTTTTACTCCACTATAATGGGGATGATTTTTGTTTCTCCATCCATTTTCTCCTTTGATTAATGCTGTTTGTATATGGGTAAGAGGCATAGAAAAGCAAGTCAGTGTTCAAGCTTTTAATTCAGGGTTACAACCAACTGAAACAGAAGCTCTGGTTTTATTCTTTCATATTAAAGGCCAAATGGTTTTAGATACTCAGAATTTAGTGGCAACAATAAGGTAGTAAACTTAAAAAGTGTGGTCAACTGTAGGCACTTGTAAATTTTTGTCCTGTACAAATCTTAGTGTTGAATTTAATTGACCTTCAATGCAGGGAAAGATGACATAAATGATGTATTTATGAAGGTGTTTTACTGCAAAGCTGGTTCAATACCAGGAAAACTATTACCTTAATTGACCATATCAATAACAAAACAAATAGAAATTATATGATAATCTCAATAGATGCAGAAAAAGCATTTGACAAAATACAGCACCCATTCCTATTAAGAACACTAGAGAGCATAGGAATAAAAGGAGTTTTCCTTAAAATGATAAGCAGCATCTATTTAAAACTAACAGCAAGCATTATTTGTAACCGAAAGAATCTGGATGCATTCCTAATAAGATCAGGGGTGAAACAAGGATGCCCGTTATAACCACTATTATTCAATATCACACTAAAATGCTAGCTTTAGCAATAAGAAAAGAAAAAGAAATTGAAAGAATTAGAATAGACAATGAGAGGAAGGTGTCTTGCTCTGAGTTGATTTTTATTTGATACAAATACACTATGTTGATGTATATGTTAGTAGAGAGCTATTTCAACTTTGTTAATATAAATTCTAGTTCTAATAGAATGTATAATGACTAACTCTAATTAATGAATATCTTTTCTCTTTGTTATTCTTCCTCCTCCTCTGTAGCCTTTCATTCTGGAGATCCAGGATGCCAAGGACGTAGATCAAGTTACATCTCTGATACAGATCTATATTCCACAAGCATTTCTTAAAGAAAATGGTGGGAATGAATTGACTTATGTAATTCCAAAGGATACAGATAAAACATGCTTTAAAGGGCTCTTTCAGGCTTTGGATCAAAATCTCCATCAACTTCATCTAACTGGCTATGGAATTTCAGATACTACCTTAGAAGAGGTATTTGACATTTCTTCTTTTTATTATCCCTTGCAACCCCTTAGGATATCTGACAAGTACAAATTTGAGATCTCTTTTCTCATCATGATTTTTACTTTTATAGTCAGACATTTCTTTTGCCTTGTACCCCAAAAATGAATTTTGCATGGAGAAAGAAAGAGACAGGAGGTATAAGAGAGAATATTAATTACTTGTATTTATTTTAAATTTCTGGTCCATCTTGCATTTTTGCATCAAAAAATTATGAGCTCAAAATATCATTAGATAATATTGTTCCTTTATTCAAAGGATTTTTCATCCAATCTTAGTAAATATTCTAAATGCTTCCTATCAGTAAATCATTCTGTGATCTCTAACTGAAACAATGGTATCAGTGATTTAATACTGATGAGCTTGGTTACCTGAGGTAGCAATATTTCAATCATATATCTGCACTGCTAACAGCTGCAGAAAGGGGCTATGAATCTTGCAGAATCAAATCTTTTAAAAAGAATTTTACATTGCATCATTTGAAAACCCCGAGAAATATTGCATGATCAGCTTCTGGATGAAGGCTTTAGAAACATTTCTTTGGAGTCTAAAGTCATGCTGTGATATCTATTTTTAAAAAAAATATAAATAGTAATGACATGCATTTAAATAGCACTTAGAGGTTGAAAATGTGTATAGCCTTGCTTGAGTTTCATATAGCCCAGCCTTCATATGCACATAAAGAAAATGAAGCTAGAAAGGCTGACTGGTTTGACTACAGATAGGAAGTGGCAAAGATAGAATGTGACCCCATGGCTTCTAACTGAAAACCCAGTGCTTTATATAACAAAGTGAGGGAGGGCTATAATTCTGAGATCTATACATCTGGTGGTTCTGAAAAATTCAAGCACTGAGGGAATGATGTTGAATTAGGAAGGAACAAGGAAGAAATGCTTTCATTCAAAATGGTAGTAATTCAAAACTGATGGATCACTATTCTTAGTGACCATTGTGAGTTTTTGATAAATGAATAACAAAGCTGACTACTTTCTGGATGTAATGTGATTCTTTCTTTTTTTTGAACCAAAACATTGATTTAAATAGCTTAATTTGAAGCTACATGATGAACTTTATCCTGAAGTCATAGAACACTGTATGGATGAAAGTAGATTATGTAAAATTAATTCAATGTATTTCAGTGGAAATAACTCTGGAATTGAAGTCAAAATCCGAGATTTGAGTATTGATTTCTGCCTATTACTACATGTGTGACCTTCGACATTTAAGCCTTGTTTTTCTTGTGGATAACATAAAGAAACTTTTAACTTCTAACTTCCTTTTCTATAGCCAATTTATGTTTCTATCTCTGTGGTCTCTTCCTGGTATCTCAGTCTTTCCCTCCCCCATTTCTATTATCCCCTATTCCCAGGAAGCTTTAAGCCCAACTTGGTTGATCTTGGTGTGATGTTACTTGCCATTAGAGATCATCACCAAACAAAGATATCTCTTCAAACTTTCTTCTGCCCACCATCTAACCACTTCTATTATATAAACACATTTCTATTTTTGGTCACAGGAAGTATTTGTGGTTTCTTTCTTTGACTAAGCTCTTCTCTCATGAAACCATTCTCCCCACTCCTTTCACATTTTCTTTGTTTGTTTGTCCTAGTAGTATCTGACCGCATCCAGTTCTTATGAAAGCCTCAGGTTCAAATTCCTTTGCAAATATATAATTGCAGTATTTCACATTGTTTAACTTTTGGTATATAACAACTTCTCTTTTTGATTCATCCTTTGATAAAACTTTCTTATGTCTGATGCATTTCCTACTTCACTTGATATTTCTAATCAAAGTGTAATGAAACAAAGTTATCTTGCTATATTTTTGAAATTTTCTTAATATGCATGGGAAATATGTTGGTGGAGTATAATCTTGTAAGTGGAATTTTGCTTCACAAAATCAAATGCAGTTTTTATGACCAATAAGTAAGAAAAATAATGATATCTTGTTCTTTGTACCTTTTAGTTGTTAAGCTTTAAAAATATTTTCTGTAGAATATGTTATCCTTGAAAGCTTTCTGTTCTCCGATCATGCTTTCATAAAAGATGCTTTCAATAATTATGTAAATCAGTGGTCTCAAACTCAAATAAAAACTAAAAGCACTAAGTATCATTGCATTTTGACTTAAAATAACACACTAGCATTATCTATGTTCTACTTCATTTTTAATTTTTTGGTGAAATATATTTTTCCTCAATAATATTGTATTTTTCCAAATACATATAAAGATAGTTTCTAACATTCATTTTTGTAAGATTTTGTGTTCTAAATTTTCTCCTACTCTTTCCTTCTCCCTCCCCAAGACAATAAGCAATCTGATACAGGTTAAACATGTACAATCCTTTTAATGATATCTCCATATTTGTCATGTTATACAAGAAAAATCAGACAAAAGGGAAAGAAACAAAAAAGTGAAAATACTATACTTCAATTTTTATTCAGTCTCCATGGTTCTCTTTCTGGATGTGTATGGCATTTTCCAACTCAAGTCTTTTGGAATTGTCTTAAATCACCACATTACTGAAAAGTCAAATCTCATCACATAATCTTGATGTTACTGTGTGTAATGTTCTCTTGGTTCTGATCATTTCACTTATCATCAGTTCATGTAAGTCTTTCTAGGTTTTTCTGAAATTATCCTGCCAATTGTTTTTTATAGAATAATAATAATCTACTACATTTATATACCATAACTTATTCAGCCATTCTCCCACTGATCAGCATCCAATCAATTTCCAATTTCTTGTCCCTACAAAAAGAATTGCTACAAACATTTTTGCACATATGGGTCCTATTTCTTCTTTTATGATCTCTTTGGGATATAGACCCAGTAGTGACACTGCTGTATCAAAGAGTGTTTGTAATTTGACAGACCTTTGGATATTGTTCCAAATTGCTCTCCAGAATGGTTGGAGCATTTCATAACTCCAACAACAATGCATTATTAGTATTTCAGTTTTCCCATATCTCCCCCAACATTTATGATTATCTTCCTGTCATTTTAGCCCATCCGAGAGGTGTGAAGTGTTACCTCAAAGTTGTCTTAATTTGCATTTCTCTAATCAATACTATTTTAGAGCATTTTTCATATGCATGTAAAAGACTTTAACTTTATCTGAAAATTATCTGTTCATATACTGAGACCATTTACCAATACCAATTATTTTAATCTGGTTCAGGTTGCACTCTGGAGTGCTGCAAAAGAGCTCCATGTTTGATATATCTGGTATAGTTTAGTTCCATTAATATTTTTGTAGAGATGGGAACATATTGATATGAAGTTCTGAATATTTAGTCAATTGCTATTTTAAATTATTAATGCCTACTTTTGCCATCTCTGGTTTTTATCAAGGCCATCATTTTCACATATGACTTTGATTCTTTCTCCTTTGGCCTATTCTAACGGATTCCAACTTCAATCATTCCTTTTCTTTCTCTAATTTCCAAACTCTTATACTTGCTCTCGCTCTTGAGTGAATCGCTCTCACTCTCGCTCTTGCTCTCTCTCTTACCTAGTTATTTTGCTGTTACTTTTGCATAAGTCCAAGTATTATAGAACCTTAAAAAACAAGCAAAAATTTGCATTTAATCCTACCATTTCCTCAAGCTATCATTTTATATATCTTCTTGCATTCTCAACTAAATACCCTAAAAAGTCTGTTTAGCATTGCTGCTTCCATTTTTCAACTCCTCTACAATCTGATTTCTGATGTTACCATTGAATTTTCTTCAAAGTTCCAAATAATATTGTACTTGCAAGTCTTATGATCTTTTCTCAGTTATCATTTTTCTCAAACTATCTGTTTCATTTGACAATAATGATCACCATCTCCTCCTGGATAGTCTTTCCTTTGTGGAAAGCATGTAGCTGGAAGAAGGAATAGAGCAATAGCCCTGAAATCAGGAAAACCTATATTGAAATCTAGCCTCAGGCATTTCTGTGATTTTGGCCAAGTCATTTGACCTCTGTCTCTCTCACTCTTCTCATTTGTAAAATGAGAAGAATAATAGCACTTTCCTTTGGGGTTGTTATGAATTAAAGAAACCATGCACAAAAATGTATCCTCCACAAAGATAAGATTAATTTAAAATGGGGATAGTTTTTTTCTTCCACCTGTTTTAGTGCAGGGCTTATACTTGGATTACAAGGACTTTGAAGAGGTACATGAATTTAGATGGAGAAATTTACATTTTTAAAAATTTACTTCTAACTGAAATTGAGCATTTACTTATAATATATAATTATATAATAAAAACCCCAACATTATTCTGAGAAGGGGTTCATGAAGTTCTCTAGACTTCCAAAAGGATCCATGATATATTTTTTAAGAAGGATAAGAACATCTGGCCTATACTCTAGTAAGAAAGATGAATCATGTATAGAAATGACTATAATACAAAGCAGAATGCATAAAGCTCATCAGGATAAGGAAAAAGTTAAAACAAAACAATGCCTTGGCCTGTGTAAAATTCCCCAGTGTTTTTTTGCAAATGTGCTTTGTTATTCCAGTATAGAAGTAATTTGCATATCAGCTTCAGTCCTCTGCCTTTGGTTGCACATGTGTTCACACAGTTTTGTAATCCTCTGTAAATTTGGATTTACAGGGCCAGCTGCCAAGAGAAGCAAATACTATCATTAAAATATTGGTCTTGAATAGAGATTTGTCAGACACTAGTTGTCATAGTTTCTGATGTGTGGATAACAAGTAGGAAGATTATACCAAAATAGCTCTCTGTTTGTAGATCTGATACATCTCAGTTGATATAAATCATTGGCTTTCTGAAATCACTGGTAGGGCATCATTTCCTAAAGATGTTTCAACTTCCTGGCACCTGTTAGAAATGCAGGACAGAGTTAGTGGGCACTTTGCTTTTTGAGTTGTCAAAAAAATAAAAAAATAAAAATAAAAGTGAAGCTCTATTTATTCACAAATGCCCCCATGTGAAACTTCTAGCATCAGAAATGTTTCAAAATTATCTACTGGAGAAGGTTTTACATATATATATGTGTGTAAAACCTTCTCCAGTAGATTATATATATATATATGCATATATACACACACACATATACATACATACATACATATATATATATACATATATAATTTATACAAAGTCTATATAAACTCCTGAAAGGAATAATAATTATGTATTATGAAACAATTCTTTGTTACCAGATGCTTATTGTTATTAACTCTGAAATCACAGCAGTGAAAAAGTCCTCAAGAGATCATGTGATAGTGTTTTGTCTTCAGTCAAGTGAAGGCCTCTATTACTTTAGATTAATATGTGTATTTTCTTCTTGAAGACACTCAGAGATGGAACCCCTGGATTCCCAGGGAGTTAGATTGTTTCCATAAAAAACAATTGTCTTGCATAAATATAGATGTTTTATTAGTTAAAAATATCTTTACTTGTATTTAAAGCTTAAAACATTTATATTTTATTTAACATAAATATAATTTATACAAATCCCAAAAATTTTAGTGAGATTTTAAATTCTAACAACTTCAGAATTATAAATACTACATATTTATGAAAATCAATTAAAAGTTTAATTATTTACATTTCTGTTAGGTTTATTTTGTGAATTTTGAAAAATAAAAAAAAATAATTTCAATGTTAGAAAAATGGGGCACCTTGTCATTATGCATTACATGTTTGACAATTTCAGGATGACACTTTTTCATACTTGTGGTTGGGTGGAGAAGGTTCTTTCACTGGCAACCATAATTACCTACTCTATTTCCATTAGAGAAGAGGTTATGTCAAAACTATTGTGCATGCATCAAAACCTCATTCTTTGATGTTCTTAAATCTAGGATTACAAATTCAATCCTTTTAGTCACTCAGCAGTAGCTGATTAAAGTTTTTACAAAGTTAAAAAACATCAACTAGGGTGACATATAACACAAGCGGTGGTGGTGCTAAATTTTAATAAGAAATACCAATATTTTGTCAAAAATAATAGCTTTTCAAAATTTTTTGTAAATATGTAGTATTTATGCTTCTGAAATTTCAACAACTTTAGCTTTTAGAATTTAAAATTATCCTAAGACTTTTTGGACACCTATATATAAAACACTTTTTTGATATCAAATCAGTGATGTGGGTAATGCAGTTATTATTGTCTTCATCTTTAAAATGAGGAAACTGAGAATGAGGGAAGTTTATTTGATTTGATTATGTCTATGAAGCTAATAAATGGAAAAGACAGGAAGGATTTGAATGCAATATCCAGAAGAACCTAAAAAAAATACTCCTAGAGTATATATTTACATTATTTCATTTTCACACATTGCTTCACTTTTTCAAAAAACCCCGCTAATTTGCAAATGCCCATTTCCTTCCTTATGCATTTTCTTTGCAAATGAATTTTATTTCCTCATTTCTTACTGCATTTTTAATTTGCATGCATAACTTTCAGAATTAAATATTTGCTGACATTTACACTTTTTCACAAATTCCTATTCTTGACTTCTCATGTAGTTTTTATGCTAATTTTAGTTTCAGGAAGTACTACTTTGATAATTTATTGCAACATAGAATTGGCCATGGGTTCTCAAAGTCTCCATCAGTACAATGCAAAGAAATTCCAGAAAAAACTTCAGTTATGATTCTGGCAACAATCTGAGTTTGGTTTTCCAGCATGAATCTGGCTTAACACGAAGAGACTCATCACTAGAAGTGGTCTCCTGACGATTTCTTTGGCCATGGCAATTCATAAAATGTACTAGAATCTAAATTGGTCTTAATTTCTATATATCCTCTTTTAGTTTCATGGATATATGTTGGGACATTGCATGATATAATATTAAAATCCTTCTTATAAATAAATCAAGAAGTCAGAAGGAAAATGCAGTGAAATAGAAGGATGGTCCACAGGTTCTCCTTGGAGAGGCAGCTGAAGGGACTGGCCAAGTTAATTTTGTGATGTGCCTACAGGCAGCAATAATGTGTCATTACTTGGGATACAGAAGCATTTATCCATGTATCCATCTACCTATCCATCTCTCTATCATCTATGTTGTTTTGTCATTCTTCAGTCAGGTCTGATTCTTTGTGATGTCTTTTGGGGTTTTCTTGATAAAGGTATAGTAGTGGTTTGTCATGTCTTTTTCCAGTTTCTTTTACAGGTGAGGAAACTGAGACCAACATGGTTAAGTGACTTGCTTTGGGTCATACAGCTAGTAAGTATCTGGGACTAGATTTGAAACGCAGGTCTTCCTAACTCCTGGGCTAGCACTTTACCCACTGTGCCACTTAGCAACCCTGTATATATCTATCTATGAACTTATGTCTATATATATCCATTTATTAAGTATGTTTATCTATTTATCTATAGCTATCATATCTAGCAACTTAGGACAACACCAACTCATTGATTTATTTGTAAAATGCTATAGAAGATGATTGAAGATAATGAACACTATCATATCATAAAAAAGAATTAATAAATAGCTAAACTAGTTAAAAGAAAACTTGGTCTGAGATTCAAACAAATAAAGTTATTCCAAAGTTATTTAAAAATTAAAATGGAAGGAAAAATACAAAAGAAAAATGAAAAAGGCCCACAAAAATTTTTAAATGAAAGATTTGTTTTGATAAATAGAAATGTCTGTGTAAAAAACCTCCCTTCACTGGTATGGATCTGTAAATTAGTCTGTAATTCATATTTGCCCAGATACTTACTGATAATCAGAAAACTGATAAAATTAATAGTTATCATTTATTTAGCACTTTAAATTTCACAAAGTGCTGAGCAAATATCTTATTTGATCTTTATAAGAACACCAGAAAGTAAGTGCTATTATTCTTCTTTATTCAGATGAGAAAACTAAGGCAGTCAGAGATTAAGTAGCATGCCCAAGACCACATAGCTAGCAAATATCTGAGGTTGCATTTTATCTCAAGTCCATCTGACTACAGAGCCAGTACTTTATCCACTACAGCATTAAGCTGTCTATTATGTCACAGGCAGGATTTGAATCCAGGTCTTCCTACTTGTAAGGCCAGTACTTTAACTATTGCCTTTATACCACTTTTCATTTCTTTCTTTAATATAAATAACCTATTCAAAATATACTCTTTGTCTATTCTATTATTTTCTAATTCTTCCTTTTTTAGGGGAAAACAAGTAGTAGTAGTATATAGGGTAATGCAAATCTTCTTTCTCTTTTAACCATAAGCTTCAATGTTTTAAAAGAGTTGTGTTCTCTTTGAAGTGGGTATCTGATTATTGTCAGTGCCTCTAGATATTTTCCCAATTTAACATTTATCTATAATCACTCACTCTCAATTCGTGACTGGCCCATCTCTTTTTCTGATTATCATTTTACTGAATATTTTGCTATTTCCCACAAGCAAACAGTCATTAGCACTTATATTATACTCCCCCCAATTTTCTTTTTATATTTTAAATACTCATACTCCTCTGGAAGAGAACAGATTGTTGAATGAATAGCTAAAATTAGTTGAAAGAAAATCATCTGATTAGAAAAAAGATCAACTAATCCTTGTACCCACAAACCATTGAGCCACCATTCATTCATCAGTTGCTCGGAAGCCAAATTCCATGAATCTTTTGGGCTTGTCTTCTAAAGTATTAAGTAATGTCAAATGAAACCGGCAAAATATTGCATAGAAAGTCTTGCCTTACTTCTTTGGCAACTTTTATTTCTTTTCTAATTCACCCATTTAATAGAGAAATACTAGTGACATTTGTATAGTGTCTTCAGATATTTAATCAATTTGTCTGAAACTGTAATTTCATGTAGACTTGGATAGGAATTCATGGCTAGTTCAGGAAAGTGTTTCTTCCCAGTCTAGGCTCACTAGAATATAGCCTTCCTAGATTCTTTCTACCTTTTGCTTGCTCAGTGATTTCTTTTAATGTGACCAGACAGTCAGCAATTTTCTGCCTCTTTATGGCACATTTTATGCCTCTTATATCTGCTTACTTGGTAACAGAATTCCCACAAAGATCTTATAATCTCTATTGAGCAGCCTCAGCAACCTTCTCTTTGTGCTATCTGCCTTTTTTCACTTTTATCATCATCAGTAACCTCTAGGCCATGATTTTTTTTTTAAAGCAGTGTTACCTTTTCTGGTTGCCACATAAAACTTTTAACTCATCCTGAACTTCCTATCCACAAAAACACAGAGGCAAATGCATAGAAATAGCTCTTTAACCCTCATCCTTATACTGCACCTGTCCTGCAGGTTTTTTCAAAAATATAAATGAAAGATTTTCCAGCGATCCACCTTAAAATTTATTGTTTTGGATTTAAATCCAGCCCATCATTAGAGCCCATAATTAGTGACATATAGTTTTTGATTCTGACATCAAATACATTAATTATTTCTCTCAGCATGTGGTGATAGAAACTTCCAAGGTTTTTTTTCCATATCTAAAACTTTCCAAAGATGTCTTTAGAAGATGTTAAACATAAGTTTTTTTATTTTATAGAGAAAATTAGACCCAGAGAAATGAAATAATTTATTCAAAAATCATATTATTCAAAAATTAAATAAATGTCAAAAGAGGCAGGGATTCAGTGAAAAGAGTTAAGGAATTAGGCTTAGGAGGATTGAGTTCCAATTCTGGGAGAAAGAATGAATGTTTAAACTTAGATAAATCTCTTTCTTTCTCACTCTTTCCTCTTCTATAAAAGGAAGGGATTGAATGAATTGACCCCCAATTGCCCTTTCATGTTTAAATCTGGGGTATTTTATTGATCTGTGAGCCTTAGACCTAAGAGACTTAGACTTAGTTCTCTTCCTAAAATGATTTCATAAGTATCTGGGTCTTGGTATAAAATGCTACCTACTCAAATTTATATAGTGCTTTAATGAAGTCACCTTGATGTAGTAAGGAGATACCTGGGCATAGAATCAAAAGAAACCTGACTAACATTTTCTAGCTGGGTGAGTCCAGGCAAGACCCTTAAGCTTTTTTTCCCCATAACATAGTATAATAGGTAAAATATGATGGCACATGAAACTGTACATTTATCATGAACTGCTTACTATTAATTTTAAATATAGAATAATTTTATGTAAATGTCTTTTTTCCCTTTTTTCCTCCCCCCTTGAGTTGACTAACATTAGACACAAATCTTTTTCTCTGTCTCAAATTATTCTATCATACTTCTATTTATCAGTTCTTTCTTTGGATATAGATAGAATCTTCTTTCATAGGTCATTTGTAGTTAATTTGGATATTAGTTGCTCAAAGTTGTACTTAGAACAATATTGCTGTTACTGAATATAATGTTTTCTAGATACTACTCATTTTACTTTTTATTATATCATAAAAGTTTATCCATATTTTTCAAAAATAAATCAGTGCAGCATAATGGCATACTATCACAATCACATACTACAACTTTTTCAACCATTCTCCAATTCATGGGCATTTCTACAATTTCCAGTTCTTTGCCATCACAAAAAGAGTTGTTTGAAATATTTTTTGGAAATAAAGTTCTTTTCTTTTTCCCTTAATTATCTTGGGAAACAGACCTAATAGTGTTATTGCTGGGTCAAAAGGCATATCAAAAGTTTAATAACTCTTTGGGCATAATTACAAATTGCTCTCCAAAATAGTTGGATCAGTTCACAGTTCTATCAATAATGAATTACTATCCCAAGTTTTCCACATCCCCAGATATAAGATAGGATTGAAACCTGTAATACTTCTATGTATAAATTACACATTATCATTTGAGGTAAAAAATTATGCTTAGAGATATTCAGTTGGTCATTCAGAGTTATACAACTAGGAAATATTGGAAATGACACTTGAAGCCAAATGTTATGATTCATTAATTCCAGCCTTCATTCTTGGACTTTAGTTCTAGCTCTAACATTTTATTATTTCTCTGTAACCAGTTATTGCTTGGATTTCCATTTAATTGTAGACTTTCAAAACTGAATGTAACCTTAAATACTATTTAAGTAAATCTCTACCAGAAGCATGGATTCCTTCTCTACCATCTCCAACAATTGTTTCTCGTTTCTGTCTTAACCCTTCTAGTAATAGAGCACTCACTGGATCATAGGGTAGTCCTTTATTTAGAATAGGACATGGAGAAGTTCAATACCAACTGAGGACAATCTATTATGTTAGCTGATCCATGGAACCTTTTCAGCATGTGGGCATTTCTAAGAAGAGAATCCCTTTACCCTTTCCTTGTTTCTTAGATTTTTCCTCTTCAGGTAAAGATATCTCTTCAATTTCTTCATTGCTTCTTTCATTTACATCCAAATGGACAAAACTAAATCTTCAACAGCATATGAATTATAAAACTGAAAAAAAAGTCATGCCTTGATTAACTTACAGAAATAAGGAAAAAAGTTAACTTGAAATATTTTCAACCTGAAACTTCATTTTAAATCTAGTTACCAATAGGAACCAAACATCTTTGGTTATCTTTTCAACTACCACAGATCATTTAACAATTTTCAAACATTTTGCAACATTATATATGTATATGCATGCATACATCACACATATATTAACCGATATATTTAAGCATGTACTTATGCATATGTTGGAATATTTGTCATATAATGTTGGAATATATAAGCATAAATGTGTGTGTATATATACATGTAAGTATGCATATGATATATGCACATGGATGTACATATGTATGTGGAATGAAGGTGATATTTCAAGAAATCCATAAACATTTATTTGGCACATAGTATATTATGTATGGCAATACAAAAAACAGACACCCTGCCTCTGAAGAAGTTACAATCTAAAAATGGAATTAAGCCATGTTCACAAAGAACTGAAATGTATCCCAGACAGCCAAATAAGAGAAGCCTAGACAGATTGCTATGAGAAATTTGGGAAAGGAGTATTTATGATGGAAGTGACACATAACTGCTCAAAAACCTTCAAAGATTCTTCACTATTAGCCTACCACCCCCCTCAAACTTCATAGCTTTGCATTCACAGCTTTTCATAATGTGATTTCAGTCTTCCTTTGCATTTTCTCTCACATACTAGATATTAGACAAATAAAATGATTCACTTTTCCTTCCTCTGATGTTGTTTATCCTCCATACTCTTACCTCCGAGCCTTTATTCTTGTTATTCACCTTTTTTCTGTATCATCAATTACTGAAATAGTTCGCTTTCTTAAATTCCTTAATTTAGGTTCCTTAAATTCAGATATTCCTTAAATTCAGAATTGAGGTCTTATTCAAAAGTGCAACTCCTTAAAACTTACCCCATTGTTATGCTCAGTACACTATTATACTCAGTAGCCATTTAAAAGCAATTATATACTTGATTTTGATACTCAGTACCTGCTAAAATGGAAGTCTTAGTTTCAAAAGCATCAGCACATGGTTAATCTCAAGGCATCTTTAAATTAATCAGAAATAAGAGGTAACTATCATCAAAACAATAACACAAATTCAGTTTGAATAAGTATTTTTGAGGACCAGGACAGAGCTTTCAAAAACTTTCTATTGTTTGCAAAAGCCTGCAAAATGTCTATTTCGACCAATTTTGTCTTTTCAAACAAGTATTGATTTTTTTCTTGAGCTTTTCTATTGATTTGAGGTTAACATAGTTGTTATTGCAGTACGTGCTTTCTTCTATGTTCATCTGCATTATTCCTGATGACTTTACATTTGGATTTGGAGAATTTGACAATTAATTTCACTGCTTCGGCAGCTGCAAATCATAGTTTGGGCATTTTTACTCAGTTGAAGCTGGTCTAAATGGGACTCTTTAAACATAATAACAGACTACTATGATAGTGTTGATATGTGACTATTGGGAAAAGACTGTGGGTCAAATGAAATGTGCTTGCCCCAAAGATGTAATCTAAGATGTAATTTAAGAGAAAAGCACTTTCATGAAAGAAAGTTTGCTTGCTGTGGTAAGGGGAACAAGGAAAGATAGACCTTATTATACTGTGATTTAGACTATATTTATGTGTGTCTAATATGCCTAATGAATTGTGCAGATTGCTTATCTATTGAAAATTAAGTAGATAAAGAATGTTTTCTGCCCAGATGTTGATATTTAATTGTATGAACTATCTGTAAAGCTGATATATCAGTGTATAAATCATAAGTAGATGCTACAATTGGAAATAGGAAGAGAAGAGTATGGTGGGTTTCAACTTGGGAAATTTTGGTTTTTTTTAATGAATCAAGACTTTTTAAAACTAAGACCAAGTTTTATAAATCATATAGTTCTTTTTTTGTTTGTAAAATGCAAATCATATAGTTCTTGCAAGGATATTTATGTGACTGGATCATGGGATAGCATAGTCTCAAAAAATCCAAGATTCAGATTGCCAAAGAATAATGTAAAATTTAATGATGGACATGAATAGTTGTACAATCTTAACAGTGAAGAATTGTACAGGAGATATGACATAAAGGGTAATAGAGCTCTAAGACCTGAAAAAGGGTTAGGCTTAAAACACACATAATAAAATAAAGGAATGAGAATAATCATGTTGGTCTATTTCTTAATAAGAAGTAACCTTGAAATATTAAAAAAATTAGCACAAAGATTCATAAACTCTTTTTATTGTAGACCAGCAAAGACTGTGGACCTCTTCCCAAAATAATATTTTACATGAATAAAACATGTATGGAATCACAAATAAAATCATTATATTGACATGTTATTAATAAACACATACATATATATACATGCACACATATGCATTTATATTTATATAAAAAAATCGAGTTCACTGACATCAGGTAAATGACCCTTAATTTAGAGGAAGGCCTCCAGTATGTTGGGTAAATCTTATATCTTATAAAAGCAGGATAGAATAAGGAGCCTTATGTGGGTTGTGATCTATATCATTATAGGGAATATCCCATAGGTGAGATCCATCATTTTTTAAAGAAATCTTTTTAAAGAAAATCTCACATAATATTAAAGCAAGATAGAATTCACCAAAGGGATTACTGAGATTCAAAGAGAAGTGATTTGCCAAGGTGCAGTGATAGCTAGTTAGTAGCAAAACTGGTACAAGATTCTAAATGTCAATATCAACAATATAGTACTTTTCTCACTATATCATGTTGCTAATCTCTTTTCTTCCTTAGATTTGCTGTTTAGGCAAAGATAAAATTGGCCATAATAATGTAGGTTATATAATATAAGTTGAATTTTTTATGGATGTGTTGCTGATTGGCTTGTAGGTATATTTTATATGAATATTGGTTAGCTTCAGATTTTTTTTCTCATTTCTAAATGGAAGGGCACCTTGTCCTGAAAATCTCTAGAACACAGTTCATCAACTTGACATTTTAACTGTAGGTCAAGTCAGAGGGTCTATGGTACTTGACAATGCTCTTTTACAAAAGAAAAATCAAGATAGGTATAGTCAAAAGTCTGAATGATTAATGTAACCAATATTTAGGTGACATTGAATTCACATAAATGTTTGGGATTTGAAGGTTTTTAAAATTTCTAAGCCTCCCAACAAAATTAAAAGGCTGCATATGGCAAAATACTATCTATTAAGTTCATCTTTTGTGAGAAATTACAATAAAAATGTAAAATTACATGAATATCAAATTGGTAAAATATTATTTAGTGAAAAGAATATTTAGGACTTTTATTTGTTATTTTATTTTTGGTTCTTTAATGGGGTGATATTTAAATTTTAAGAGAACTAACTTGTTTAAATATTTTCAAATTTCCCTTTGGCTTAAAGAAGCTGCTTGTTAATTCCCACTAGGCTCAACATATTAAATCTGCTTGGTTAAAAAAAAAAATCAAACCAAACCAAACCACAAAGTTATAACAATAGCCATAACAAAACAAAAAAACCAACCCCCTTCATTCCTTATTTTATAGATTTATAGTCATTTTAAAGAAAAAAGTCAATATAAATTTACCTATATTAATTAGAAGTGAATTAAATACACATTTAAATGGGAAATAATAATAGTAACAACATTTATATAATGCTTTAAAGTTTGCAGAGCACTTTATATATAATATTTCATTTAATTTTCATAATAACTGTGAAAAGTGTTATTATTTTTCCATATTTTACAGATGTGAAAACTGAGGCACAGAAAGGTTGAGAATGATGTATTATTTCCATCTTCAATAATCTGGTATCATGCATATATTGTTCAAAGAAATAGTATATAGTTAACTTTCTTTTCTCATCCCAATAAGTATAGTGATCACATTGTATTTGTTAAATATATCTTATTTTAGTTTGTCAGGTTATTTTTCACATTTGGAATTAAAAAAATAGAAACTTCATAAAATCATTTGGTTACATGAGCTTCTAGAATGCACTGAATTTCCTTCCTATCTTTGCCCCAATAAAACAGGGTTTAAATTTTCTATCTCAGTTCAGTTATGTAACAGAAACATTTAATATATATCCTTAAACCATGAATTCTGATTAAAGGAATGATAGTGGCTTTTTTCCTCCAAATTTTAAAGAATATATGAGTAGGTATTAAGAGCATAATGTGAAACTTCCTCCATTCATCAGTAAAACATTTTGCTGATAGAATTTTTTATATAGATAGCATTTTACATAAAATACCTTTAAAGAAAGACATTATTAATATTGTATCTGATGTCTTCCTCTAAGCCATTGTACTGGACTATCTTATTTAATTATTGTTTCAAAATATTACCTAAAATGGAAATGGAAGCATATGCTATTAAGTATGGTATAATTCAGTGGGAATCCAAAGCATTTGGTAAAGTTTCTATGGTCATATTGCTCCATCACAAAGTATGACATTTCTGTTCACTTTATGCCCTCTGAGGCTTTTGCATTTCAATTGTATTACTTCCTAAAGTATATTATGTGTCAGACACTTTTCCAAGAACAGGGAACACAAAGGCATAAAAAAATAGTCCTTACCTTTAAGGAATCCATATTCTAGTAGGAAGGAAGCAATTTGTATGCAGGTAAGTATATACAAAATAGTTACATTCCTTAGACTCAACTCCAGTATCATCATGAATCCAGGAAAAGTTCATCACCAGGGAAGTCCTATCTTCCCAGAAATTCCATCAGGTTTGGTACTTATACCTCATGAATACTCTTAGTCGATATGACTGCTTTGATTGGTAGGATGGAGTAGAAAGCACAAAAGTTCCCCAATGTTTCCATTTAAAGAAAGCTCTCAGGTCAGCCATTTCCCATTATTTGTACTCTTTGGATTTGGCTCTATCATCATTTTATCCCTCTTGTCCTCTTCCCCTTTAGATTGTAAACTCTTTGAATGCAGGGATTGTCTTTTTAAAATTTGTGTCTCTAGTGCTGAATATAATGTTCAACACACAATAGGCATTTCATAAATGTTTACTGAATTGAATTGAAATATAAAATAATTTTGGCTAAGGGAAGAGTGTTAACAATTGAGGAGGGGTATCAGGAAAATGCTAAAATTTCATTTTGGAGTAATATAGTGTCAAAAAGGTGGAAGTGAAAAACAAGAGCATTTTAGACATAAGAATAGCTAGTTCAAAGCTGGAGAAGTGCAGAATATACTGTGGGTATAACAGGAAAGAATCCACTTTAGCAGAAATATCAAGTTTATGAGGGATAAGAATGAAGTTAGTCTGGAAAAATAGATTATAAAGCCAGATTATGAAATAATTTAAATACCCACAAAGGAGTTTATATTTATTCTAGAAGAAATAGAGAATAAATGAAATTTCTTGAGTACAGAAATAAGATGGGCAGATTTGTGCTTTAGAGATAACAATTTGGTAATTACCCACATTTTATGGGTCATGGTTTAGAGAGGGATGAGCCTGGAGAGATAAGAAATGGTGATGACCTGAATTAGGGTGATGACAATGGGACTCAAGGGAAGGATATGGAACAGAGAGATCTCTGAAAGACTCAATTTTGGAGGTGAGGGAGAGTCAAAGATAGCTCCGAGATTGTGAACATAGTTCACTGTCTTAACACTAAGGGCTAGGAAAAGTTTATTTCTGTGAGGTGAATTTCAGGAAAAATATAATGAGTAATGTTTTGGGTGTGTTGAGTTTGAGATACCTATGGGACTTTCAGGTAGAGATTTCTAGCAGGCAGTTCATATTATTAAAGATAAAGAGAAAGCTGAAGAGGTAACACTTGCATAGAGGTGATCATTGAATTTATAAGGATTGATCAGATTACAAAGAGAGGGTCAGTCCTGAATTTTATAATCTAGGCTCACAAATTGGGATTTTAGTTGTTATCTAAGCCAGTCTCTTCATTTTTGCAGATGAGGAAACTGAGATATTAATTCATCTTTTCACTCAGCAACTTACTACCAATGGTACCAGAAAAATCAATCAAATATTGGAGATCTCAGTTTGCTCATCTCTAAAATGAAGGGAATGAATTAGATTATCACATATTCCTTTCAACCATAAATATATGATCCTATAATTTTCTAATATAATCTTTTAGACTTTTTCCAATTCTAAGGATATGTGCCTGCAATTTGCATTCAATTTTCTTTAATTCTATTTTCTATAATTGTCTGTAGACTAGCAACATTTACCGCCCTTGCTTGCTTGTGGTACTGTAGACAATGAGTCCTAAAGCAGGAAGGGTCTTAGAATCATCTAGTTAAATTCATCCATTTTGCCAGTAAGAAAGAGCTTATATAGGTGGCAGTTGGAGTATAAAAAATAAGATGTTCTTCATCACTACAATGCAAGTGCTGAAGCTATTTAGACCTTTTTTTTAAAGCTCTCTTGAGAACTCAAATCTAAATTAGGTAATCCCAAATTGAGAGAAGATAGAGTTCATCTGGATCCAATTATTTCCATGTTTTTTTTTTGTTTTTTTATAGAATTTTCAGCTGGAAATATAAATCAATTAAATTAAGCCTAGAAAGATTCATAGTATAAATCATAGGTCTAGAACTGGGAGAGACCTCAGAAGACAACTAGCTCCTAGCATCTTAAATTGTGGTTGGTGACTCCATATTGACCCTCATAAATGAATGTGGGAATTGCAAAATTGTGATTTGGTATCAGTAAATGTTTGATTTGTATACCTATTTTTATATACCTATGGTCATAAATATTTCTCAGGCAAAAATGGGTCACGAGTGAAAAGAAGTTTAAGAAGCCCTGCACTAATTGAACTACCCCCTTATTTTTAAAGATGAGGAAACTGAGACACAGTAAGGTTAAGAGACTTGGCAAGGCAACATAGGCATCAAGTAAAAGAGTCAGAATTTGAATTTATGTCTTTTGACTTCAAAATCAGTGTTCTTTCTGGTCTGTCCTAATTTGTCTCTATGTAGAAGCCTGACTTTTTACATCTACTGAACATTTCTTGGCAGTGAGTATAGTGCTTCTGCTCATCAGACCTTTACTCTCTTCTTCTATGACCAAAAGGTTCATGACAGTCCAAATCATTTACCAAACAATGGAATTAATCATTACCCTATGTTTTTTGTTGAAGTTATCAGGCCATCTTTCTCCCTTCAAAACCAAGTGTCAATTGAATTGATTTGGGGCCTTTTGAAAGTCTCAAAAGAAGACCCATAGTCATGATAGATTTTTATTGGAAAATGGACTAATCGTCCTGCCCAACTTGTTTAATGACAAAATTATGTCTACTCACTGTCTCTCCTATTTCCCAGTTATTGACATTTATCTCTGTCACTTCAGCCCCCTGTTCCCTTCATCCCTTGTATTCAAGATCCTTCATAATATAAGATCTGTTTTTGTCAATCTCTAAAGTCCCAATTAAGGGATACTATGCATTTTAGTATCTCTGTTGGTATTTTATTTGACACCAGAATTCAGATCTAGAAGCAAAATTTAGTAGTTTTAGAGAAGATTTAAATTTAACTCATCATTTTTCTCCTCAAACCCCATCTTCTTTCCTATTGCCATTGAGAAAACTATCATTCTCCTAATAGTCAAGATGGGCAAATTTAGCATCAACCTTGATTCTTCCAACACACTCAAACCATAGTTTCAATATTTCTTTCTTTCTCCTTAACATCTCTTGCATGTACTACCTCCTCTCACCTCAGACAACTACCACCCTTGGTCTTTTCACTTTTTGTCTGTACTACTGCAATAGCCTCTTAATTGTTTCCCTTCCTCAAACTTCTACTTGCTCAGATTTATCTTCCAACCAGCTGCCAAAGCAAATTCCTTAAAGTGGGAGTCTGGTCATATCACCCTGTTGCTCAAAACTCTAGTAACTCCAATTTCTTCATGAATCCAATAAATTGCTGACCCATTCCTACTTTCCATCCTTTTTATATAATACTCTCCTCTATACTCTGCTGTCCAACTCTACTGGTCTACTTTTCTGCACACATGGTCCTCCTCTTTTACATATCTGGTTTTATATTTACCCTGTGTCCTCCTTATATCTGGCTCTTGAAAACTTCTTTTCTTTCTATATTTAGATCAAGTGCTATTTAAAAATTTTCCTGCCTCCCACCATTCTTCACTAAAAGTTAAGTATCTTTGATTATTTTGATCACTATTCCTCATCAATTCCATTCATTCCTATTATTACTACAAACGTGATCTTACATATTTATTTTAATTATATTTTCATTTGAGCATCCAGATGGAACACTAGAGTACTGTATCTGAAGTCAGGAATACTTTAATCAAGAGTTCAAATCTGACCTCAGATGCTTACTAGCTGTGTGACTCTAGGCAAGTCACTAAATTGTTTGCTTCAGTTTTTCATCTGTAAAATAAGCTGGAAAAGGAAATGTCAAACCATTTCAGTATTTTTGTCAACAAAACTCTAAATATGGTGACAGAGTCAATTTTAACTGAAATGACTGTCAACAAATATTTTCATTATCACCATAAACTTCATTGTTAGTGTTAGCCAAAAATAATAGATGTAACATTGAACAAAAGTAATAAGAAATGCAATATATTGATCATATGAAAAATGTTTTATTTTATCATATTTTCCATTACCTATCATTCAATGTTTTTGGATGACATGTTCTTATATTGACTCTATAGTTCTTGGATATCAGACCTTCAATGGATGTGTTTACTGTGAGAGTGGCAGTGAATATAGTAGACAGAAAGCTTGTCTTAGAGTCAGGAAGATCTTGTTGCAGGAAAATGCCAATCTATTCTGTTAAGAGAATTTCATTGTTGGGAGGTCCTCAATAAAATCACTATTCTCTTCCCATCCTATTCTTATTTTAGTGATTTTTTTGCCTTATCATTTTCTTTCCTTATTATATTAGTAAATTTTAATTCATTAATTGTTTTAGAATTTTTTCACAATTCTGATTTTCTTTTATGTCTCTATCTCTTGTTTAAGTAATAATTCCCTCCCTTTTATTACCTCTTATTCAAGGTAATTCTGATTCTTTTCAATTATTTTCCTCACAAAAATATAAAATCTGTTTCTTTAGATTATATATTTATTTGGAACTTATTGTGGAATGTGGTAGGGTAAGATACTGATCTGAACCTAATTTCTGCCAAACAACTTTCCTATTTTTCCAATAATTCTTGTCAAATGGGGAGACCTACACTAGACTACTATGTTTGATTATTTTTGAGGGTCTTGTTAAGTTAATCTGTTTCATTGAGCAACTTCCTACAAAGTTTCTTGAAAGTGTTATCAGATTCTTATTTCCTCATGAAAAACTTCCAAATAGCCTAGAGTTCAAGGTACTTGTGACCTTTGTTCTTTTCCTTTAAAGATTCCATGATTAATTGTGCTTGTTATTTGCTATAGAGTCTTCAGGTTATTTGTTTCAGTCACTCCACTTGGAATTATTCTTATCTATGCTTACTGATATTTTACCTTTCTCATTATGTGCTCTGTTTCAAAGTCACCTCTTCTATGGCACCTTCTCTGGGCACTTCTGCTAGAAGAGATCTCTCCCTCTTTTTTTCAATACTTTTTCATGTATTGTTCTTACAGTTTTTATTATTTATTGTTTTATATTGTAGTTATTTATGATAGATAGTTATTTTCCCTCTTCATTTTTATGAAGATTATTATTAAGGGAAGAAATCAAGCTTTAACAACTGCTCTGCCTAGAAAAGTACCTTACATAGAGCATATGCCTAATACACATTTGTTTAATGAATGAATAAATATATTATGATTTATGTTTGGAAGGCATCCTAGGAATAATTTAGTCCATAAATTCCAGGAATTGAAAGGAAAAGTTAAAAGAAAAATTCATAAAAATACATTTTTACAATGTCGCTCTATAAATGCAAACTATTTATCAAATCTATAATAATCATAGCCTTATTTTTTGTCTGTAAAAAGGTATTTCTGAAGCTTTTGCAAGACTCCAAAAGCAAACCATATATTCCTGATACAATAGACATAGACTCTCAATATGAAAGAAGCACAGAACAACTGCATGACAATAGTAAGTATGCAATTAATTATTTATATCATTTTTTAAATAAAAATGTAATTTCTGAATTCTACAGTTTTTATTTTACCAAATTCATTTTTACCCAAATCTTGTACACACATGTGAAACTAAGTTATTATTATTACCTTTATACATATAACTCAAGTTGGTCTTGGGTGTAACATCTCTCCTACTCCTGCCATCTTTCAATGTTTCATCCTTCTTTTATTTCCCTGAAAAAGCTTTATTAAGGCAAACAGATAAAAAAGATGAAAGAGTGTTGACTCATAAAAAGCACTCTTTTATTCAGGCAGTCTGCAAACCCCTTCATACATTCTTCAGCTGGATAAATCTTGAGCATCTTTGTGGATATAGGTAAGATGTTTGAACTTTACAGAAATTATTGTTATTTAACAAGTAAGACTTTTAAAAACTTCTATATTCATATTCATGTTTTTCTTATGGGCAGAATAATATATGAGTGAAATGCTCAATGATTTCATGTAGATAGGTAATTTTCTTAATGACTGTTTTCATGAATTTGTGATTGAGGGACCAATTTAATTTAGTCTAGTAAATATTTAGTAAGTATCCACTATGTACATAGAATAATAATATTAATTAATCCAAAGAGTTCATATTGTTGGCATCAATTTGGAAGAGTTAATCCCACTAATTAGGTAACTCAATAAATTCAATAAAATAATACAACATGGGGCAGCTTGGTGGTGCAGTGGATAGAGCACCAGCCCTGAAGTCAGAAGGACCTGGGTTCAGATTTGACCTCAGTCACTTAATACTTCCTAGCTGTGTGAGCCTGGGCAAATCACTTAACCCCAATGCCTCAGCAAAAAAAAAATTCCTCCAGGGAAAGGTAACTTGGTGGTACTAAGTTTTCATAGAATCGAAGCATCGAGAGGGACATCAATGATCCACTAATCTCATCCAAACCAAAACAATCCACCTGCACTATACCCCCAAAATGTTATCCTCTTTTGTAATAGTTCTAGTTGTTTGAAAGTTTTCTTTATAATCAGTCCTAAATGTGCTTCTTTGTAACTTACATCCTTTGTCTTCATTTCTGATACCTGGTGCTATGTAGAGAAGGTGAATTAGTCTAATCCCTTTTCCTTTTTTTTTTTTTTTTTGTTGGCGATCCATTCAAAACCAGGAAGACAGATACCATATCCTTCCTCCTTCTCCAGCCTAAAATGTCTCTAGTTCCCTCAGCTGATTCTTATATTAGATGAACTCAAGGCATTCAATCATTCTGGATGCTCTCTTCAGGCCACTTTTGGTATTTCCATTAATGAATATTTGAAAATACAATAATTAAAATTATTTTGACCTTCACATTTTCATGAAAATATCTAATTACTAATTGATTAGCTGAATATTTTTATAAATCAGGATACACTGAATTTATAAATGAGAATTAATATTTTACTAGAACCTTAACTTACCAAGTAAATGGATGAAAACTTAAAAAATGTCATATGTTAAAATAGCACATTGAGAAGGTTCTGTTATCTGAAAAGTCTTTTTCTTTTTTCTTTTTTTTTGTTTCTGAGGCAATTGGGGTTAAATGACTTGCTCAGGGTCACACAGCTAGTAAGTGTTAAGAGTCTGAGGTCAGATGTGAACTCAGCTCCTCCTGACTTCAGGGCTGATGCTTTATCCACTGCACTACCTAACTGCCCCCTGCAAAGTTTTTTTTTAAACAATAAGTTTAAGTAATTGTGATGATGCTTTTTCAGTTGTATTTGTTGGGTTGAATTAAACAATATGGTTTTACATACAATATGATGGTTATTTTCCACAAAAGACAATAGGTAAATGTAATTCAAATATTCCTTATAGAAGTCTCCATTCTTTCAAGAATTTACAGGTCATGTTTTCAGCCTTTTCATTTTTTTATCTTACTCTGACCTTGAAAATCCTTCTCCAAATATTTATATTAACACCTGATTCTAATATTATTATCTTATAGCTCCTTGATTTCCTTAACTTAATAATTTAATTCAATAAATGTTTGTAAAGAACCCACTCTGTGGCTTGTAAAATATCAGACAATGAGTACATACAGATAAAAACCAAAAAGTGTCTTCTCTTACATTATAGATTATATTATACTAGGAAAATCATCTATTCCTCTATATTCTGAACTTAAGCCTTCCATTACCAATTATTGGACATTTCCACATGTTTAGTACATAGGCATCTTGGATTCAATATATCCAAACAAAAACTCATTATATCTGCCTCTGGAACTCTTGGCCTATATAACTTAAATCTTCAATATGTCCATTCTTATTGACAACATTACTGTCCATCCAGTCCCTCATTTGCTCCTTTGGGTTTCCTACTGACTTTTCCTTCTCCATCAACCTTCATATTCAATCTGTTTCCAAGTCTTGTCAATTGTACTTCTTTGATGTATCACTTCCATCTCCTTGTCTCCAATTGCATAGCATCTACCATAGTTTAGGGGTACATCAAAATTTTCTTGTTGTATTGCAATATTCTTCTAATTTATATTCCTACTTCTTCCTATTTTTTCCAATTAATTAATCTTCCATATAGTTTCAAACTGATATTCCTAAAACATAGAAATAATTTTGTGGTAGCATCAGGAACTTTCACCCAGGTTGCTCTCCTGCTCCCATTCTTTCAAAAACACTATCATTCATCTTTTTCAACTACAGCCCATATTCTGAAACAAATGTGTACCCGTTTCTTGCTCAGAGTTATTTCCTTGTCCTGCATATATAGCTTTACAAACTTCTTATACCTGCTATATTACCAAATCTTTTGACTTCTACCAGGTGTGGTTTCTATATAGGATAACTAGCTTAATTCTTTTAGTGACTCCAGGCTACTATTCTAAACCAACAGATGCCCTTGGATTCCAAGTGGGGAGGGTTTGTGCAAATTCTTTTCTTTGATTAGAAAAAAATAGTTCAATCTATGTTCCCTACTCTTGATAGGTGAACCCAATTATCTTCATATGTGAATGATGAAAGGTTAATTGAAATAACCCCCAAGAAACCCCTTTACTAGAAGGATGAATTTGAAGAAGTTTACTGTCCCTCCTTCATATTTGATGGAGGCAAATGAAGTAGAAGAATCACAGCAAAGGAGTGAAGATAATCAAATGGAACTCAAAAGTTACAGTAATTACCCTTTCCTGACCTAGCTCTCAAAGAAGCAGATAAAGCTGCAATAATCCTGGTTAAACCTTGCAGAATAGCAAAATGTCAATTCAATGGCATTTCCTAGGAAGAAAAGAACTTAGGTATTCCACCCACCTATTTTTTAATCTCTCTACTTAAAAGGATTGTTTTAGTAGTCTGAGTCTGATTCTAAAATGTACTAGAAATCAATTTGGAATTTCAGCACTGTGCAGTGTGGGGATCTCAGCTCTATTTCATACCTGTTAGAGCAGTCTTGTTAAATTGTAAGAGCAATGAGAAATAGCATGAATTCTATACCAACCTACCTTAAATCGAGAAATCACCCTGATTCACCAGGGCTGTATTAGGTATGTCTTCCTGACCTGGGACATTAGTTTAGAAATCAGAACTCACAGGTAATAACTCCATTCTGCTATTAATCAACTAATTGACTTTCGACAAATCATTCAGCATCTCTGTCTTAGTTTACTTTCCACATCTGTCAGAATGAAGAAGATGGCATTGAATGGGCTCTGTTATTTTGTCCAGATCTCTGGCTCCATCACTTTTCACATTGAAAACCTGGAGTTAGTCACCTAATAGAGAAGCATGACATTATAGAACTAGAATTAGAAGGGACTTAAAAGACCATGGAGTCAAAAGATCTCATTTTACAGATGAGCTTTATGCTTAGGTAGGTGAAATTACTTGCTCAAGGTCCCAAAGGGGTTAATCATTAGGGAGTGGAATAGGAATATCACTCCTCTGACTCCATAGTCAGTGTGCTGTCTATGAGACTAATGTGCCAGTCTTTCCAGAGGACTCTGGGGTCTTTGTGCACAACAAGAGAGAGCTACCAAATACATTTATATGCATATTAATTAAACAGTGACAAGGAAGGGATTATACGAAAAGAGAGTAGAAGGGACCTTGTCCTTTCCACCATAGGTTATTGTTATTACTTGGGATATATCTATAAAGCTCAAACAGAATGAATGTAAATTTCCACCAAATACCACTTCAAGATAATCAAGACAGTCTAATTTATAAAGTCATTTCAGTCACATGGCTACAATGCAAGTTAATAATGATATTTTGCTTTGGTCAGAGAGTTCCATTCTGTTATTTGTTAATTATAAATAAAGTCTTTTATTTTGTCAAGATCTGATTACTGCATATCCAATCATATATTCTTCATGTCCATATGTCTCCACTACAGTATATGTTTGCACACACATACCATACATGTTATATGCACATGTGTAAACATAATATATTACACATATATAACTGATTTTTTTTTTGTTTTTGACTGCAAAACTTGTGAAGCTGTCTCCAAAGGGATGGAGGTATTAAGATTAACACTAGTAGACTATGTTTGCATTCATATACATATATGTATATAAAGTACATATATAAATATACATGTATATTATAATAGACATTATATATAATGTCTATTATATATACATTATATATAACATGTCTACATCTATTTTTATGATCTATTTGCTTTTTGGCTTTAAAATTCATCCCCAAAGGAATGGAAGTATTGTGATGAACATAAATAGAGGGAATCCTATCCTGATTAAATCACAGAGTCTTGAATTATTGAACTATATCAACAGAATACCTTTTTCATGCTAATGGAAAGATTCTATAAACCTATTGCTATTCTGATTTCCGGCACTAAGGAAGTATAATTTTTTTTTTCATCTGAAACAGGAAATCGGGAGAGTAAAGGACTTAATTGAGATATGAGTGCCTTACAGGGAATCTGATTTTTGTGAGAATATTATTGTTACATTTATTTTTAATTTAGCTTTCCATTTTAAATATAAATTTGCATTTTACTTTTAAAAATAAGCATTGCTTTCAGAGAGATGATTTACACCATATTTATTCTATTACTTCTCCCATTTTTTAAACTTCAAGGTTTATCTTCCTTTTTATTTTTAGTTTCACTTAATAGATAGATTTCATTTTTAAGGCCAACTTTCAGGGAAAGGTAATTGGTAGCTTCTAATGAATCCTTCTTTATCCTTCAGCATTCCTTATATGCTAAGAGAATTGCTTAAATTTTTTTCATCAAAAATCCCTAAGTTTGGGCTAAATAAAACAAACATTTTCTTGAGAAATGGAAAATTAAATGTTGCTTTAATACCAAACAGCCTGCTATGGCTAGTTACTGTTTTTATGGGGTTCACCTATAAATTTAAAAAAAAATCACTACTCTGTAATCTAAATTTAGATTTATTAAAGGCAATAAAATATTATAAAGGTAAAAAAGTGGTTGTAATAAAAGCTTATGTAAAATAGAATGATGTTGAATTCAAAAAGGTGGGGGCATCTGGGAGTTTATAGCATTTAAAATGACCATTATAAAACATTGGAATGAAAGGCAGAGTGTTTATTTGTCATGTAAATCACAAATTAGTAACTGGAAAAATGTTGTTTAGAAATTGAAATATACCATTGTGAAATTGGAAAAGAGCACAGAATGGATTACAACCAAGTTGGAGTGAAATTGTCCTTATTTTTAAAATTGGCCACATACTACAGATAATCTTTCATAAAAAAATAAAAAGTGGGATCTTTGAAAGTTCAGGAGAGGTGGTAGAAAAGTTTCTTAAGTGTTTTAGATAAAATATTCATCATGCCTACCAGCATTTATGTACTCAAGTGTCATGTTATGGTATAGTGATGAGACTGGGTTTTCAGAGAAATAAAGTTAAAAAGAATTACCATGCTAGAAAGATGAAAAGATTCTACCTCATTGGAAAGTCATAGATTATGGATCTGTCTTTTATCATCAGTCTAGCTATGTTTAGAGAGGCTCTTTGCTAGTTTGGCTGTAGTGTGCTGAAGTCTTTAACCTTAGAAACTCTCAAAGACTATCTAAACCATCCCGATAAAATTAGAAATCTTTGTGGTTATATATTTTCCATAAAGTTTTATATGTATTACATTCTAAAGAAAAGTGGCTGGATTATTGTGTATTATTAATTATTGAATTGATTATTTTCCTCTATACTCTTTTACTTGATGATCTCCTATGTTCTCCTTTGTGTAATTTATATATGTATATATACATACACACATATATATATTTTACAGATTTTTAGATCTGGAGTCTCTCATAGCTATTACAATTTGAATTTAGTGTCCTGTTAATTTCTCAAAGACAATGTACTCTCAAACCAGTCTTTTTAATTCTCTTTTTCTCTTTCCTATGCTCAAACACATCCCACTTCCAAGCTTCCTATTACTGTCAAAGAGTACCTCCATTCTTCCAGTCATCTAAATTTGCAACATATTTTTTTTAATTTCTCTTTGTTCTTTACCCCACATATCTGATGAGTTGTCAAATCTTCTAACTCTACAACCTCATTCAATGGAACACTAATTAATTGATATAAAATAAAAATTGTTGATTATAAATGAACCTTATAATTATTACATGTTAAATAACTTCTAACATGAAATAGGCCCTTTATCTATATTCACTCATTTTCACCAATTTGATATTGAACACAATATTTTTTCTTTTATATTTAATTTTGTTTTTTATTAACAATTTTTCTCTTTCCGCATTCTCATTAGAAAAAAAAGAAAAATACAACTCTTATAATAAATATATCTATTTAGAAAGAACAAAAGAAATTCTAAATTTTGTCATGTTCCAAAAATATGTCTTATTTTACATCTTCAGTCCTTTACCATTGTCAGAAGGGAGAAAGCATGCTTCATTATCAGTGCTCTATAATCATTCATGGTCAATCATTGAATTGATCAAAGTGCTTCAGTCTTCAAAAATTCTTCATTGTTTACTATTTTATTACAATCTTATGACACAATTTTTTCAGTCATTTCACAGTTGCTGGAAATTTCCCTCCACCCTCAGTATTGTCATTTGCTGTCACAAAAAGGGTAGCTCTAAATATTTTTGTACATTTGGTTTCTCCCCTTCTGTAATCTTTAGAAAATAGGCCCAGTGATGTTATTTCTGGGTCAAAGGGTATTCACAGGTTTGTAACTTGGTGAGAATGGTTCCAAGCTGTTTTCCAGAATGGCTGGCCCAATTCACAGTTACACCAATATTGAATTACTGATAGCACAGCCATTCCAATGTTTGTCATTTACCTTTTTGTCAATTGTGTAACTTGATAGATGTATAATAGAATCTCAGAGCTGCTTTAATTTAAAATTTTCTATTAATGGTTTGGAATTTTTAAAAAAAGGTGCTTTCAATCATTTGTTCATTCATCAGTTAGAGAGAGTTCACAAGATACTTCTTCATGATAAAACCATGCTTATCCTATTGACTACTACATGTGTTTTTATGACCAATTCATTTTTCCAGTCTAGGCTTGATTAGAACCAATAGGTTTTTGAGAGTGTTTTCAAGTGAATTCTCAGACTATTCATCTATTGAATAAATTTCTTACATTTTTTGTAATGTACATCATGGTATATGGCTTTTTTTCTTCAATATTCAATCCTCATTCTGGAATCTATGTGATCCCGCTTCAAATTTACCAAAGTACATAATTTTCTTGATAAAGATAAACCCTCTGGACCTAATGAAAGTTTTAAAAATATATGGATTATTAAAAATTATATTAAACAAATACATTTTATGGGTGCATTCATCCCAAGTCACATTCTATGCTTTAATTACTTGTTTATTTTCCTACTTCATATTTTCCTCAATATCCTTATCACCTATTCCTATCTCTCTTGATTCTTCTGCTTTACTTCTACCCACCATCTTGCCCTCCCATTACTTAACCTACCCACCCTTCAAGAATCCTTTCCTTATTTCTCACCCATGCCCTTGTCCTATTATTTTTTTTCTGAATTTAGAAGAATTTCATATATACACACATAGGTACAATGTTTTTCCTCTTTAACCCATTCTCAATGAGAGTAAGGTTTTAGTACTATTCCTTCTCTCCCCATTACCTTCTTTGGTGTTTCTTTTTCTTTCTTTTTTATCTCATTTGTATGAGATATTTGCTTTTTAAAAAATCTCTCTCTACATACTTTGGACATACACACACATATGTGTATATATATGCACACACATAAACATATATTTATATATAAACACATTATTTATAATGTGTTTATACATTATATACATCTATATCTATATCTATAAATACCTCTATCATACTCAGCTCAGGCCAAACATTTCTTTCAAACTACCCCAATAAAAATGATAGTCATAAAGGAACTGATATTTTCATGTATAAGAAGCAAATGATTTGACCTCATTGTGTGCTTTACAGTTGGTCTTTAATGTTCAACTTTGTTTATTTCTCCTGGATATTATATGTCAAATTTCCCCTTAAATTCTGCTGTTTTTGTCAGAAATATCTGAAAGTCTTTCAATTCCTTAAATGTCCATTTAAAAAATTCAGGATTATAATTAACATTGCTGTCTGTTATCCTTGGTCATAACCCTAAATATTTTGCTTTATGAAATATACATTCTTTAATATAATGCTGCTAGGTCTTCTGTAATCTTTATTATATCTCCATATTTAATTTTTTTCTTGTTGCTTTAAATTTTTTCTCCTTAACCTTTGAACTTTGAAATTGGTTATGATATTCCTGTACGTTTTCCTCCAGTGAACTCTTTCAGTTGGTAGTTGATGGATTTTTTTTCTATTTCTGCTTTGCCTTCTTAGTCTACAACTTCAGGGCAATTTTCCTTTATAGTTTCTTACAATATTCTATCAATTTTTTTAAACTCTAATTTTCAGTCAGTCTGACTATTCTTATATTATTTCTCCTTGATCTGTTCTCTAGATCAGTCTGTTTTTTTGGATGTTTCACATTCTATTGTTTCATTCTTTTGATTTTGATCTTTTGTGTTTTTAAAACATTAGATTCTTTTTGTCCAATAATAGGTTTCAAGGAATTATTTTCTTCCTTAAGTTTTTGGTTTTCTGTTTCAAGTTGGTTGACTTTCTTTTAATAATTTTCTTGATTTTTTTATATTGCTCTCATTTCCCCCCTAAATTTTCCTCATGCTCTCTTATTTGATTTGTAAATCAAATAGTACTTGGTAGGTAGTCAGTTTTGCAGCAATGCTTTGTCTTTTCTTGGCATTATTTTACATATTTCCTTGTACTTTCCTTTGTACTTTGGTGTGACTGATCCTGCTTCTGAGGTTTAAATAATCTATCAACTATTTGACTTACCCATAATAATAATTGTGTCAATATCTCTGCAAATCATTGAAATGTGCTTTTTGTGAGTTAAATCTTGTAAATTTCTTTGGGGGAATTCAGAAAATCCATTGAATTAAAATCATAATAAAAAAGATCAGTGAAATATATTAATGTGGAATGAAATCTAGTGTTAAACTGACTGAAAACTCACTCAAGGTGCTGAAATCAGATCAATCCAGTTCTACTTGGTTAAAGGCAGCTTTGTAAGCATTTGCCCTGTGTGAGTTCTCCATAAAATAGTGTTTATTTTCTTTTTGGCAAGAGTACATTTAGCATGTGAACAATGTGACCAGCCCAATGGAGTTGTTTTCTTTGCAACACAATTGGGATCCTTGGCAGGTTAGAAAGAACATCATTGTCTGGTGTCTTATCCTGCCAGTTGAAATTCAGATTCTTCCTAAGGCAATTCAGATGGAAGCAGTTCAGTTTCTTGGCATGGTGCTGGTAGGCTGTCCTGGTTTCACAGGCACACAAGGAGATCAGCACATCAGCTCTGTAGACCTACTAAATACATTGCAGTGGCTGTTTATCACTTTAAGGATAAAATGTAAATTTTTCTATTTGATATTAAAATACTTGACCATTTGTCTCATCTTATCTTTGTAACCTAGTTATTGTGGTTGTCCAATTAATCAGTTGTGTCTAATTCTTTGGGATCCTTCTTTTATTTGGTGTTCTTGGCAAAGATACTTTTTCCATTTCCTTCTCCAGTGGATTAAAGATTAAATAGATATAAAATGACTTGCCTAAAATCATATACCTGGTAAATGTCTGAGACCAAATTTGAACTTGTCTTCCTGACTCCAGGCTCAATACTCTAACCACTGAGCCATTAAATACCATGTGATTCAGCCAAATTAGTATGTTATTCTTTTTATACTTGGTCTTTGTTCTGCTTCATATTATCTAGAATATAGTCTTTCCGAAGATCTTCTCCTTTGCCTTGTAGACTTTCACTTTTCTCCAAAATTTACCTCAAGATCTACCTAATAAATGGAATCATCCTTGATTTCTCCAGATGCTAATTAATACCTTCTCCTCTCCTCTGCCTAATTATGATATATAGATGATAGGTAGATAGGTTAGAGAGACCTAACTAGTATAATGTAAACTCCTGTGAGGGCAAGGATTATTTCACATTGGTCTTTCTAGCCCTATTGCTTAGCATATAAAGTGTTCTTAATGGATTCTGATTGATTAATTAACTCTACACACACACACACACACACACACACACACACACAAACTTTTCCCAGCTTTGTTTCATTTAAGAAAAGCAAATGAAAAGACCAGTATTGAAAGCTTATCCTTCATCAACAAAAGTTCAGCCCATAGTTCCTATGAAAATCGATTGGTACAGAGACACAGATCATAATGCTGAGGACATCTGTTGTTCAGCAAATGCTTAAAAAAAGAAAGATTTCTGTTGCTACAAGGAGAAATGCTTAATGAAAGCAAGCTTTTCTGAATGTTGTGCAATACCCTGCACCTCCAACACCTAAGTACTTCACTTTGTTATCTGTGAAGAAGGAAAAATTAAATGAAATAAATCTTCCTTTCACCATTCCCCTCATCGCTACCTTGTTACTCCAGCACGCTAAAGAAGCTGTGATCTCATCATGGGTGCAGCACAAAACTCCTCCATTTAGGTGTGTTCTTTGCCTCTTTCAGTCATGGTCTTCCAGTAGGCCACTATAAACTGTCCATCCAATGTGCTGGGGAGGGGGGCATCCTTGACATCTCTTGGTATCCTAAGTATATGAATAAAGTGATGAGCTTTCCATTATCCACCTCCTTTTTCTATATGTATCAATCTATGACTATAGAAGATTATGAGACCACATAGCATTTTCTTTTTCTTTTTCTTTTTTTCTGTTTTGTGATACCTGAGTAGGTGACTCATAGCAATGGAAACAAATTCAGTATAAGCTTAGAAAACCATATTTACATCTCCCTATACATACAGAATACATTATACTTTCCTTTTTGTAATAATAACTATATTCTTTGGGAAACAAGGCCAAAATACCAAGGAATTCAAGCTAAAATTAAATTTTAAATCCTCAGATTTGATTTGTGAATAGTCAGCTTTTTTAAAATGTAAAAATATTTCCCTCTTTAATATTGTTAAGATAAGTTAACTTCACTTCTAATTGCTTCTTATCTTGATAATATTGAACAATATCATCTGTGATTAATTCATTGACTTTTTTGTGGGATGCAGATACTACAAAAATGTCATACATTTTACTGCCATAATGCTCTCTCTCTTTTTAGATAGAATGCATTGTTGAAACAAAAAATGGTTTGGAATTCTATTTTTAATACATATTAATACAATATTATTACATATTGACTGAGATGCTGGGCAAATTAGTTAGCGTCTCAGTTCTCTGAACAATGGTAGAAGACTATATATTTCAGAAAAGGTCTGCATTGGTAAGTTGTTTCTTCACCTGACTGTTTCCTATATCATTGAAATCATAAGCACAGTCCCTATCCCCATATTTATACAGCATAGTTCCCATGTTTATATACATACATATATGTGATTTTATTATTTATTTCTACACATATGATTTATTATTTTAATAAAATCAACATTAGGTTTCTTCCTCCGACCTCCCTTTTCCTTTCAAATTTTGCTTTTAAGGAAAGCTAGCTTCTGCTAATTCTATATGTCAACGAACGTTTGTTTTCTGTATTAGATCCAATCAACAGAGAGCACACTACGGGGAGAATTGCTCAAATACAATTTATTAAAGCATAATAGAACAAAAATAGGCTTGGACAGTACACTTGACCTTGACAACTTCCACTCAGCAACACTCCTGGCAAATATAGGAGAATGGTAATGAAAGTATTCTGGGAGACTGGGGAAAAAACTCATTCTCACATAAAAATGCGAATTAGAGCAACCAGAACAGGCTAATCAGAAGATAATAAACAGGTTAAATTCTCAATCACTAAAATAGAATATTATCATACTTTAAAACATATGTAATACAAAAAGTTGTATCAAATAACTATCAAAATTTATCAAAACTTATTAAACTCCTCATGTCATTTCAAAAATTCACTATGTGGTATGAATTGAATTTAGCAAATACAATTTCTATTTTTAAAGGATTTGTAAATCTCCCAAACCTGGGAAGAAAACATTCTAGGCTATTGCCAGTAATATTTAATTAAATGAATTAGTATTTGATTTATTTGGAAAATGGCAAGAATATATATACACACTATACATACATACATATATATATATACATATATATTTATTCCCCCCAAGTAAGAGTAAAGAATCAATGATAATTTAATAAAATATTTTTCTAGTTAGGTTTATTGGTTCTGTCATCCTGACTTGTGATAATGACCAAATAGTATTAGAAATCTGAGTGGATTTTCCCTGTTAACTCACTCCTTAAAGCTTTGTTGTAGTCAGCAGTAAAGTTAAAATAATAGGATTTTGTAGAAATGGAAGGGATTATCTAGTAAAATTTTCTTATTTGACAGATGAAGAAACTGTGTCAGAGAGGTGATTTGCAAGATACCATACAGGTAGTAAAGTCATAGAAGTGAGATGCAAATTTTAATATTTTCAGTATCAGTACTATTTAATTTCACTTTCTAATTTTGCTTCCCTATCTATAGTCACAAACCTGTTCCTAGGATCTTAAGAATGGGAGGTGGTCTTGTTTGATTTAATCAGCTAAACAAGACTTGGAATATTTAGAGAACATGCATTTCTTGTAACATAGAACATAATTGTTTCATGACCCAACCTTTTGTTATTTATTCTCTGACTATTCTCCTGAAATACAAAAATTTCTAGTTTTCCTTCAGTCTGTCCAAATTTTTAATTTTCAAAAAGGAAGTAATAAAGGAAGACTATCAATTCATGGCAATTTTAGTTCCATATTGAAAGTTCCTATGCTGCTGTTTCAAAATATGCAGTCATAGCATTTAGAAGTGTGAAAAGATCAAGACGGACACGTTAGGGAGCCTCAGGTTGGAGAGCTGTGCCTGGTAGTTGTTGCCAATTACCAGACTTTTGTTCATGGCACCTGCTGCCTTTCTCCCTCTTATGGTCTCTGAGAGTATAAGATTTTCTTTATTTCGACCTCATGCCAGTCATTTGTCCTCACTTTGCAACAACTTCAAATAGAAATTAGTGAAAATAATAATTATCCTTTCAGTCCAACAAAGCTCTGGAGAATGCAACAGATAATACTGCTTTCACAAGAAAAAAAAGTGGTTTGCAATATCATCATGTAGCTTATATGTCACAGCATTGAAGCTGGTACATTATGGTCCAAAAAATGCTGAGACTAGAGCCAAAGGATCTGGGTTCCAATCCTAGTTATGCTTCTTATAAACTGTTTCATCTTTTTAAGTCATGTAACCTTCATGAACCTCAGTGTTCTTGTAAGCAAAATAAGATAATTGGATTAAATTATTTTTGAGGTCATTTCAAGCATTTTATGTTAGGATGCTGAAAACAGGATCAGGATTGAGTGAAGCATGAATGATTGATCAGGAAGTAGAGTCATTGATGATGGATGACATTTCTAGAAATTTGATAGTGAAGGAAAGGAGAGAGATGCAGGATGGTAACTTTGGTGAAGGTCGAAAATTCTTTTTTGCATCTATCATGCTTTATTTTATGTTAAGATTATTCATGTACATGTTGAATTCTCCAGTAGATTGTAAGTCCATTGAAGGCTTGTCTTTTTTGTATTCATATCCTCCAGTGTCTGGCTTGCTAAAAGACTGTTTGTTGAGCTGTTGAAGGGAGCTGATGCCTTTATAGGAGATTTGCTGAGAAAAAATGAAAGGTCCAGTGAGGTTACCTGGTATTAATTTTTTCTGACTTCCACTATGTTTTATATTTGTATTTTTGCATTTAATGGACATGTCCGGTGATAATGCCTTGGCCCAAAAAGTTGTCAAATAATATATTGAAGTCATTTCACCACATTAATCATAGATAAATAAAAAAATAGAAAAAATTGTTAAAATTTTGTAGATTACTTATTCTAAACATTTAATTTTTCTATTAAAGAAACTGATAGAAAAATGTCACCAAGAATATTATTTGTATACTTTTATTCAAGAATATAAACTAAAATTTTTCCAGTTCATTTTAGTGTGATGATTAGAACTTTCTAATTTTAATAAGAATTTTCTAATTGGAAGGGATGCTAGAAATAGCATATTAGAGCCTTATTTTATGGTTGAGGGAATTGAGACTTAGAGAGGAAAGGTGACTGGCATAAGTTCACGCCGTTGGTTAGCACAGAGCCAGCATGAAATCTAATCTAGGTTTCATGATTCTTTTATCATGATTTTCTCTCCATCATAATGTTCCTCTAAGCTACTTCTAAACATGTGGACATTTCAGCACCTTTAACCACATGGAGGTCTAATAGTTAGATCACCAATGCATGGGATTGACCCTATTCCAAAGCTTCATTCTTAAAAGCCATACACAGTGGGTATTTTAACATTTTAGATGTTACAATTACAGTATTTTTCAAAGGCTCAAATCAATGGCAAATAAACAATATATCCATTGAAAACCTTGGTTTCATGATACCTAGAAAATTGCTCTTTCAGCTGGTTATTTTCTTTTTGCAGACAAACTATGAGCAAATATATTTAGTGTATTATAGCATTATGACAGATCTGTCATAATCTGTGTATCACATTTTGGGGCTCAGAAAAATATAGGAGGAAGGAAGACTGAACAATTTAGGAGAATGTAGACCCCTTTTTATTTATTATTATTATTTGTTTGCTTTTTGCCTCTAGGATTTTCAAAATTGTCATATGAAATATTTGCTTATTTTGTTTTCATAGATAATATAATATATTGTGCCTATGACAATTTGCCATTAATGTAAGAAATGCCTTTTTTATACAATATTTTCATGTTTGTATTTGCATTGAGTTTTGATGTAAATTGTAATGTAAATGTAAATTGTAATGTAAATGTAAATATGTAAATTGATGGAAGATAGGGTGCTTATTCTAAAGAAAATTAACAGATAGAAGATTTTGAAGTAGAGTTGTAGCTCCATGGTATAGTAGAAAAAAACCCTGAATTCAGGTCAAAGGACATGATTTTAAATCCTGTCTCTGCTTCTCAGAACCTGTGTAATTTAGAAAAATTGTTTAATCTAGCATAGGTCTCAATGTTCCCATCATCAAAAGAAGATTGAACTAGATGGATTTTTGCTCTAAATCTGTAAGTCCACATTCTTCTTTAACATTAAGTGCATTTTTAAAAATCAAAAGTGAGTTGTTTGAAGACAGAGACTGTTCAGTTTTTGTTTTTGAATTTCTAACACTGAAGTGAACAGTAGTCACTGAAGAAAATTTTATCAATGTATGGGTTGATTTTATGAGGATGGGATATAAGTAAATAATTTTATCCTAATTTTTAATACCTCTGAAATATCTAAATATTTTACTTAGCATAATATTGATTCTGGACATTTGCTTTCATTTTATTACTTTTATATTTAGGCAAACCTAAATTGGTATAGGGACTCTTTTTGTTGGTACAAATCACAATCCTTCCACACCTACTTAAAATGTCCAAATCCTCCTTATATTTTCCCTTAAATAATCCAACAAGCTTGTATTCAACATACTGAAAGCTCTTTCTCTAGTTATTTAAATAATTTTGAATATTGATATAACCATTGGCCTGTCTGCTTTCTTCTTGCCTACTTAACTCAATATAATTTTATTATTGTTCTTTTTATTACATTTAATTTTGCATTTTATATAGGTGTTCCTAATATTCCTAATAATGCAGTTATAGACTATCCCTAAGAGAATGTTTTAATGAGATAAGGTTTATAGCAGTGAATAGTTAGTGATCATTGAGTTTTGCAATTTCCTAAATTTGGTGTATCCTAATCTCTCACTTTTAAAAAATCCTAGCAGAGTCTCACTGTATATAGTAATAACCCCACAATTGAAGTTCAATTTTTAGATCCATCACAAATATTACAATCATGCCTCATCTTTTAATAATAACAATAATCTTGTCCAATTTCTATTTATTTCATCTACGTGTCCTACAAAACCAATCTCCTCTAACATTTTATTGTATTCAACTTAATCTTTTCTTAGTTATCATAGCTTTCTAACTATCTGCTTTTTTTCCTTTTCCTTGAACTTTTCTTTTCAGATTCCAATTTAGGAATTTTCCTTAATTTTATTCTTTCAACCATTTCTCTATAATTCATAAATGCTTTCTAGACCTTTCTACCTCTCCTCTCTGGCTTCCCTTTCTTCTTTTGCTATTTGTTGGGGAATGCACTCAATACTTTTGTTTTTGTCTTAGTCTATAGCTTTCTATTTAAATCCTGAAGAAAAAAAAAGGATGATCATATGACATGCTGTAGAAAATAATATGCAAAATTTGCTTGTTCTCTTCTCATTATTTTGTCAACTGAAATGCATTTCATATACTATGCCCACAAAGATTTGGCAAAGAAGGGAAATTCATTAGATTTATGTCTTTTTTTATAGCACATTAGCTGCTAAAGTTGTAGAATACAAATATAGTTGTTGTACTTAGTGTAAATAAGTTGATATAGAATTACCAGTAGATTTTTTCCAATTTTTTTTTTACCTTCTCCCATTTTTCATCTACAGATACTCTTGGAGCGATCAAGGTTAGCTGTCTAAATCCAAGAAATACTCTTTTTCTACTAAAGCAATTTGGGAATAGACTACTATAAAGCTTCATGTTTTCTTTTTTCCCCTTTATTCTTTTTTCTTTCTTGTATGGCCTCTAC
Organism: Myrmecobius fasciatus; assembly: GCA_023553655.1. Classification (NCBI taxonomy): domain Eukaryota; kingdom Metazoa; phylum Chordata; class Mammalia; order Dasyuromorphia; family Myrmecobiidae; genus Myrmecobius; species Myrmecobius fasciatus. The sequence continues at coordinate 47,339 of JAJPUD010009397.1, forward strand.
TGGAATTGCCAGGTTAAACAGTTTGAAGGGAGTAATGATTTTTTCATCTTTAATTCCATTCTCCCAAACCTTTGCCCACCTTGGTTATCTCTACTAATCTTTTTTGTTTTCATTCCCCTTTTCTTTCTCTGCTGCTATCATGAAAGGAACAAAAAAGAGTCCTTTAAACAAAAGAGTCAAGTCATCATTTGTTGGTCAACGTTTTTTTTTGTTAAACCTTTTCATATTTTATAGACTAGTCCTCAAATAATAAGTAGATTGAATCTGTACTCAGAGCCATATTTAAATTCTTTCCATTTTGTGGTCCAAAGCTTTCAGTCTTCTGATGTATTCTTCAACTATGGAAGTTTGTGTTCCCATTTCAAAACAATGCATTGGAGTTGAACATTATATGGGTATAGTTAAAAAACACTAATTTTTGAGTCAGGAAACTGGATTCTAGTACTACCAACTTATGGGTAATAGGTATGCATTTATAGAGGGGAGAATGGTATTGTGGATAGACTACTAATCCAAAGTCAAAAAGATCTTAATTCAAATCTGACCCTAAAGACTTATTAACTGTGTGATTTTGAGCAAGTTGTTTGACCTTTATTTGCCCTAGTTTCATCGACCATAAAACAAAAATAACACTTACTTTCCAGGGCTATTGTCAGAATCAAATGAGATGATATTTATAAAATTCTTAGTATATTGATGGGCACATAGAAGACATTATATAAATTCTTGCTATTCTTGTTATTATATATGTTTGTAATTATGTCTATATATCTCTCTATAATCATATGTATATATGTATAATTACATATATCTATACGTTATTTTATATGGCAATATTGGCTATTGTGTGAATAGTTTGTAATAGAGGAATATGGAGGAGTAGGCCCAAGGGCATAAAAGGTGAGTACTATTTGACTGTGTAGGGATCGTTCTTTTTTTCACAGATGAATATTAACATTTCATGCTGAATTTAAATGTATAGTGATTAATGTTTATTCTCAATTTTTGTAGATGTCTGACATGTTTTCTTTAAAGTATTTTATAGGAAAATGCAAGCATCTTGTTTTTTGGGAAAAATAACATTATTTGCTTCCTAAATATATTAACTATTACTGGTCACACACATGTAAATAGGAAAAGACTAGCAGAATTTATGATAATGAATCAGTCCTCTATTAAATTTTTATGTTTAGAATTCATAGAAATGTTTCCATTAATAATTAAGCATATAAAATTAAAACATTGAACTAATTGATAAAAGTCTTATTTGATTTATGATCACAATTATAATCATAGATTGCAGACATATTCATAATTATAATTCCAAATTTATCCTGGCCATCATATTGTTTCAAGGAAATAGCCTGAGTTTTATGTTATGAGGTTACTCAAAAATTACAAAACCACTTGTTAATGGATTTGACCTTGTGTAAAGAATGATCAGAACAACCAGATTATCCTGATGAATTTAAAAGGCTAATAAGGCTATTGCTTAGGACTTTGGTTATATGACTCTCCTTGGTAAAGGAGAACATGTTGATGGAATGTTTAGATATGAACATCAAGGTCAAATGTAATAGGCTTTGAACTGTGCTTAGAAAGAAAAGAAGTGGGGGAGAGTGTTATTAAAGGCTTTATATGTATATATATATATATATGTATGTATTTATATATATATATATATAGTAAATGAGATAGGATGAAGAGTATATCTGTATATTATATATATGTATATATATATATAATATCTATATCTATATACAGTAAATGAGATAGAATGAAGAGTGGAGAATGAAACCTATTTTTGGAGTCTGGCTTATTGAATAGATAGTCTTCCCTCCTTCCCTCCTTTTTCTTCCTTCCTTCGTTCCTTCGTTCCTTTCTTTCTTTCTTTCTTTCTTTCTTTCTTTCTTTCTTTCTTTCTTTTCCTTTCTTTCTTTCTTTCATGAGGCAGTTGAGGTTAAATGACTTGCTCAGGGTCACATAACTATTAAATGTTAAGTATTTGAGCTCTGATTTGAACTCAAGTCCTCCTGACTCAGGGCTGGTGCTCTATCCTCTGCATCATCCATCTGCATCAGAGATGGAAATTCTTGAGAAGCTAAAGCTAGAAGGAAACTTCTAATTACAGATGTCAAATTGTTAGAAGTAAGAGATGGAATGTTTAATCACTGTCTTTCTTACTGAAACCAATATAGTACAGTCTGAAAGAATAGTCAGGTCCTAAGCTTAGATTGTGTTTTTGATTCTTGGTATTGCTTTGGGCAAGCTGCTTATCAATCCTCTGCCTCTTATTCCTCATCTGTAAAGGGTGAACTAAATAAACTATAAGGTGCCTTCCAGCTGAACATTTATGATTAAATGAATAAGTAGTAAATCTATTCTCTCCCTCTCTCTCTTTCTCTCTCAGATTATATTTTAGGAAGTATGCTATGATAAACATGATTTTCCCTAGCCAGAACAAAATGAATAATTGAGATAATTATCTAAATAATTTAAAGGAACAAGGTCGGAATTTCAAGTGTTTTATTTTTGTTTGAATTAGATTAAATTACCTTCTCTATTTTACTTTGTGTTTTTAGGATAAATTTATCCAGTGACTTTCAAATAAGCTGTGTTATCTATCTTTAATCGTTTGGAAAAAAACAGCATTTTATTGAAAACATAAGAGTATTAATAGTGATCTTAACTTAAAATAGTTCATTTCAATAAATAAAATATAAAAATTTCTATATCAGTTATTACTAACATTTCCTCCCCAACACACTTCTTAGGATTATCATTTTCTTATTGAAAATATTTATTTTAATTTCTATTTTTTACTTATTTAATATTTTATTTTCCCATTATATGTAAAACAGTTTTTAGTACATAAACATTATTTTTTTGTTCCAGACTCTCTTTCTTCTTCCTTTTCCTACTCCTCATTGAAAAGGCAAGCAATTTAATGTAGGTTGGACTTGTAGAGTCATGCAAAATATATTTCCATATTAGTTTATTACAAATATTCTTGAATTCATAAGTTATGAATTATTTTTTTTAAATAGTGTCAGAATGAGTTGAATTCAGATCTAACACTTTGGTCACAAGAAGAAATTTTTATATGTATTTGAATAGCCAATGGGATACATCTCATGTGAAATGTAAACTGCTCTGGTAAAACTTTTAAACCATATCACTTCTCAACATATTAGTGATGGACTCCCTTTTGAAATTGAACTTTTCATTCTCTCTGAGATTCATTTTTGTTCTAAAGTATGTTCTTAGAACCTGCCATGAAGACCTCTTTTTCATGCTGCTTTTGCAGATGATGAATTACAATGATGAAATTGTGTTTTTTTAATGTCTTTACAAAAAGAAAAAAAAAAACTTGGTTCATCCAATATGGGTGATACTGTCTCCCCATCAACATTTGCTTTTACCTACAGTTGATTCCATATCTCTCTTGGTTCTGTTTTCATCTTAGTTATTAAGTTTAGATGAATAGTTCTTAGGGTTAAAAGGTCTAGAATCTGAGACAAACACTTTCTATAATAAATAGCTTCTTCTCCTCTTTTGTTTACATGCATACATATAGATGTATAATAAATATATGTGAATGTGTATATGTCAATTACATGTGCATATATACACAGGTGTATATGAACATAAATACGTGCGCGTGCGCATGCACACACACACACACACACACACACACTCCATACTTCAATCTATGGATGAGTCCAAGACTTAAGTATCATGCTGTCAATGAGCAGATATCCCTGAGAGATTACTTGTTCTTTTTCTTAAATAAAATATTTATTCCTCTGTTGAAATATTGCTGCAAATTTTCACTGTTCTGCTCATACATGCTCTGATTTGATCTTAAAAAAGTGGAGTTGTTATAACTAAACCAAAGGAATAAACAAAGGGTCAAGGAGGATTTTTGTTTCCATTTGTAGTTACATCCTGATTTTTTCTTGCACTTTTCTCTTGCAGATGACTGTCATTGGAAGACCAAGTCCAATAGAGGAGGCAAACTGCTTTTCACACAGATGGCTGCTCTATTAATGAAGAGGTTTCACCATACCAGGAGAGGCTGGAAAGGCACATTGTCAGATCTGATGCTTCCTGTTCTCTTTGTGGCTTTAGCAATGGGCTTGTTCATGGTGAAGCCATTAGTTACTGATTACCCCTCACTCAAATTGACATCAGGGCATTATGACAGTGAAGAAGCATATTTTTTTAGGTGAGAATCATATTAGCCTTCATGTTTGGCAATTATAGGTTTAACAGTTTCACCCTTTCAAAAACATTTAAAATGTCTATGTGATGCATGCTATGATTTTATATTATTGAATTTGAAAGTCTTGCCCTTTGCAGGTGTTCTTAAATTGAGGTCCATGATCTAGGGATTTTTTATATTTTGATAATTATATTTTCATATAACTGGTTTCTTTGTAATCACCTTCATTTTATTTTATGTATTTACAAATATTATTCAGAGAAGGAATATATCCACTTCAGCATATGTCTGAAAGTATCAACAACATAGAAAAAAGTTATAAACTCCTTTTCTAGAGGATATTTATTTCCTCCTACATGTCATATTTCCAATTTAGAGTGCTGCTGCTAAGTAATTGGTTGAGTTAATCTATTAATCAATTGTCTATATTTTCCTTGGGGATGCAAACTGAGAACATACATAGAACAGAATCTAATCATTTCTTCTTTCCCCATAAAATATTCTTTATTATTATAATTATTAGATTATTTAGTAATATCCTATTTTTACAATTCATCATTTTGTGGAGTTGACTCAGGGTTCACAAAAGCCATTCCTGTGGTGCATATTTCTGATAAAGTCTGAAGAATATGGACTTTTTTTAATCCAAGAAGTTGTCTACCTAAATAGTGAAAGCATTAGCACCAGAGAGATCACTACTACGTCCTGAATTAGATTGTTTTTGGCCAAAGAAATAACAAAATATTATTTGTTTAGTATGCTAAGATTTATAAAGCTTTTTTATGTTATACCATTTGGCCCTTACGATTATGTTATTATATTTTTTTTCTCATTGTATAGTTGGGACAACTGAGGCCAAGAAGTTAAGTATGTTATACAGAGTCATATAGATAGTAAGCTTCTGAAGTAGGATTTGAACTCATGGCTTGATTGAAGAATCAACATTTGAACTGAGTCTGTCTGTCTTCCACTCTAATACACCACTTAGTGTTTAGAAACACTGAATGCTATCTATAGTATTGTAGAGTAAGTGAATGTGTAACTATATTTTACTGGGATGGGAATTCTTTTTTTTTTTTTTTTTTGCTGAGGCAATTGGGGTTAAGTGACTTGCCCAGGGTCACACAGCTAGGGAATGTTGTGTCTGAAACCAGATTTGAACTCAGGTCTTCCTGACTTCAGGGCTGGTGCTCTTATCCACTGCGCCACCTAGCTGCCCCTGGGATGGGAATTCTTAAAATGTAAAGCAAGTAATATTTACATTTAAGTTATTCATATGCTCTATAATACTCTAGATAATGTTCAAATGTTTCAAGACAGCTAAGTGGTATCTATTTAAATCATACTACAAAACATATAGCACATTTAAATACTCACCTCCTGAAACTTGAACTTGGTTAACCATCACTTTTTATGTAATTCTGCTCTTATCAGTTAGGAACTTTCCTTATTATATAATTAGTTCTCCATCTTTGGTACCAATATTTATGAGCATTGTGTTGAAAAGCTTTGTTCCAAATTTTGGCCTCTGTAGGTTAGATTATTATTATTATTATTATTATTTTAATAAAGAGAAGGTAGTGCCCTTTTCTTCATGCTTCCCCTATTTAATCTAGCATTTTACTTCCCATTTTCAGAGCAGTCACCTGATGCCTGAGACTGTCATCAGGAAGATCTGAGTTCAAATCTGACTTCTTAGATTTATGAAATCTGTGTGATTTTGGGCAAATCACTTAACTTCTATTTGCTTCAGCTCCCTCAACTGTAAAATAAGAATAAGAACACTATCTATCTTACAATGATTTGTTATGAAGATCAAATGCTATAATATTTGCAAAGTGCTTAGAACAGTATGTTGCACATAGTAGGCATTGTATAAATACTCATTCCCTTCTCTGTCCTCCACCTTGATTTTTTAGGAAAATGTTCAAATTAAAGCTTGGTTTCAAACAGGAAAGTTTCTGATCATCCTGTGTGTCTCATGACAATCATTTTTCAATCAGGATTTTTTGGCATACAGTGTTACTAATTTGTTCTTCCTTCCTCAGTGGGAAACTAAAACTTGAATTGAATTGGAGTAATTTTCTCACTAGTGTCTCACACATAATCTTTTTTGGATCATAGCATAGTAATAAATCTACTTTTCAAGGGATATGCCTTCTGTTTTGGTTAGCTTCATAGAAATCTATAGTTCAAAACATTCAAATGGAAAAAACCCACAATTTCAAGTTGATGACATCTATTTCTGTCTCTCTATCCACCCATCTATCTATCTACTATCTATCTATTTTTCTTCCTCTCTCTGAATGTGTACATCTCTCTATCTTGTATCTTGCATTGGAAATATAGCCTGGTTGTGGTGCAAAGGGCTCTGTACTCTGAATTAGAAAACTTATATTTGAGTCACAACTGCTAGTTATGAGTTCTTAGAAAAGTTATTTCACCTCTCTGCCTCAGACTTCTGAAAAACTCTTTTGCACTTCCAGCTTACTTATAATGTCAATTAAGCATTCGTTAGATGAGAATTATGTATGTTGCTTAACTTCTTTGTGTCTTAGTTTCTTTATCTGTAAGAGAAAGGGAATGGACTAGATGATCTATAATATCTTTTCTAGTTCTAAAACCATGATGCAGTATCTAGGAATCCAAATTCATTATTCTAAAGCACAAATCTTTCTACTAAACTGGTGCTCCAATACATTGATCTTTTAATTAGAATAGTGCTTGTTGAAAGTATGATGTCATTTAGATTCTGCGATGGCGGAGGACATTCTTCTTAAAATGTAATCCAAGTAACTTTACTATTTAAATTATTTCCATTATCCATTTCATTGTGTTTTATGAAGTGTTACAAAAACTTTGGATTTAGAATTTGGAGTGCTCATAGAAATTATGAGTTTATTCCTCCCATTTTACAAAGAAATTAACCCAAACCCAGAAAGTAGACATAACTTGCCTCAAAGAGGTATACCAGTAAATGTTTAACAACCAGCTTTCTGGTGTGCATGTGCATAAAAACTGCAATACAACAAGCTTTAAGTTTAATTGGAATTATTACTATTTTCTCTATCTCTTCTGTAAGTCTAGAGAATCAGGAAAACATGAAATCAAACCCTAGGTTGTGACATTTGCAAAATTTAAGGTGTAAATGCTTACACTGAAAATTTAATAATTGATACTTGGGAGCCAATCTTAAATTTCTCTTGTTTATATAATATGATCATAACTGATATGGCACAAATGGATCTTTGACTCATAGTGTTAACTTTGAGAAGTTAGGGGAAAGTCACAAATTAGTTCCCCCTTCTGGTAATCACTGCATCATTTTGGTATAATCTACCACCATTTTGCACCCCTCCCAGAACCTGGAGGGATGAAGGTCAGGCAGGCCCAGGGAAAGGAGTAATTTCCTTTTTTTTTCATAAGTGTAGTCAAGATTTGGATTGTCATCTCTGGGTATCTTTGACTATACAAATACACAGAAGTAGTTATGGACCTGCTGATGTGAGTTTATGTGTGTGTATGATTGGTGGGGGAATGTGTATGAAGCAAGTGGCTTATATTTCTTAAATTTATCTCAAATAGTTGATCAACTTCACTGACTTTGCTGCTCCTAGCTAAAGTTCTAGACCTGAATCAAGAATAAGTTCAAATCCATTTTCCAAGTCATCCAACCTCTTTTTAACTCAGTTTCTTCATCTGTCGAGTGAGGAGAGTGATGTGGTGGGATAGCAATACTTAGTTCTAATATACATGTGACAAATTTACAATGGATACAATAGATACCAGGAATGGTAAATATGAAATAGAGTTTAGAAGAGCATATAGTTAGAAAAGGAAAAAGACAAATTCCTCAAGTAATTCACAATTAACCAAGAGAAAAGTACTCCATAATGTGGGAGAAAGCCATGTCTGGCAGGTTAGGTTGATTGGAGTTAGCTAGAGTAAGGAGAATGGTATTATTAAAGGGAAGACACTATGTGGGAGAGAGAGAGAGTTTTCCTGAAGAAATCCTAGAAAAGATTTTTATCATAAGCAGATCTGCAGATCTTATATAGGGGAAATTTACCATTAAGGCTTTCTCATGGAAACTAGAGAAGTAAAGGCTGAAACTCAGAAGGAGGAGTCAAGAGCCAGACCTGGCAGACCAGAGGGAGGGGATCCAAAGATATGGGAACCCAAGGTTTGGAGTGTTATTTGTGTGTCCCTGATCACTTAAGTAATTGTCTCTGATCACTTCTGCTTATGTGAGTTTTTGTATATTCTCTCCCCTACTCCCATTTATTCTCTCTCTCCTTTTACTTGGTCCCTCCTCAAAAGTGTTTTGGTATCGACCACTCTCTCCTCCAATATGCCTTATCTTTTGTTACCCTCCCCCCTGCCATATCCAATTTTACTATTTTCCTGCAGTTTAAGATAGATTCTATATTCCTACTGGGTATGCATGTTATTTCCTCTTTGAGTTAATTCTGATGAAAGGAAGGTTAATTCACTCTCCCTCTCTTTCCCCTTTTCCCCTCCAGTGTAAAAGCTTTTTCTTGCCTTTTTTTTATGGCTGATAATCTGTATCTTTCCACTTCTCCCTTTCCCTTTCTCCCAGTACATTCTTCTTGCATCTCTTAATTTCATCATTAAAAAAATTATTAAGGAATTATTTTCTTCAGTAAACTTTTGTAGCTCCTTTCCCAATTAGCCAATTTTGCTTTTTAAGATATTCTTCTCCTAATTAGCTTTTTGTATTTCCTTTCTCACAATTTTCAATTCTTTTCCTATTTTTCCCTCTATTTCTCTTACTTAATTTTCAGAATTCTTTTTAAACTCTTCCATGGCCTGAGCCCAATTCTTATTTTTCTTGGGGGATTTTAATATAGGAGTTTTGAGACTTTGTTATCATTTTCTGAATATATGTTTTGATCCTCCTTGTCACCCTAACAACTTTCAAAGGCTAGAAATGTTTTCTGCTGTCTGCTCATTTTCCTAGCATATTACTAGACTTTTAACTCCTTGTTAAAGTAGGGCTCTGTTTCCAGGGTAGAGAGTTCATTGTCCCAAGCTTCAGGGTTTTTATGCAGCTACTTTTAGAGATTTTTCTAGGAGCCTGACCATAAGCACTCTTTTCTGTCCTGGAGCTGTTAGAATCATCTCCACCCTTTGTAGCAGTAAGATATAGTATGTTAAAGCAACAGAGTCCTGCTTTGCATGGCCTCCATTGGGACTGTATCCCGGAATCTCACCTTGTTGCCACAGACCCTCTCTCCTGACCTTCCAAGTCCTCCTTGGTGTCCCAGGGTTGAGGTTCCTGAAAACTCCAGCATTGCTGCTAATTCAGAGATCCCACCTAGATGACTGAGGCTGAGCTGACACTGGAGGCTAGGACTGGGACTGGGTCTGGGTCTGGGTCTGTGCTAGCATGGCCTGCATGAGGATGGCATGATGGATATCCACTCCAATATCACAGACCTTTTCTGCTGACCTTTTAATTTGCTTTCAGATGGAAAATATTTTACTCTGTCTTTTGGGGTATTTTGATGCTCTAAAATTTGTTTAGCGTCATTATTTAAAGGAATTTGGGGCAGTTTGGGGGAGGGATAGGGCCAAGTTTCTGCCTTTACTCTGCTATCTTGGCTCTGTCTCTAATAGAAATTCTTCTAACAGGTTTTCTTAGAAACAAATTTAAAAAATTTGAACCTCTAATGTTCATTAAGGGCAAGCTAAAGATAACCTTCAGATTATTATATCTTCTTAGACTTCTTTCTCTTCAAACCCCACAAAACACATTAAAATTTAATGAATTGAATTTCAAGAACATGTCCCCCTTTAATGAGAACTTTGCATTATTAGATTATAAAATTATGAAAAAATGTAAAGGATAAAAACTATTGATTTTCTTATGGTTACTTTTAGTTATTCTAGATGAAATAAGTTGTATGGATCAAAATGTCTTTTGAAGATATTTCAACCCTCTTTGAAATTTCTTCTTGAATTCATGACTCTCAGAAATTGGCTACAGAGCATTTCCCAAGATGGATGCCACAAAAAAAAAATCTTCTACTTCTTGCATAAGCAACATTTTAGAGGAAATATTTCTCTTCACTTCTAAAAAAGCCTCTTGATTTACTGTGAAATTTATGACTGTTTCCTCACAGGTAATATTGCATAGTTATCAGGAAAGATCTTTTACTGCAAATTTCAATATATATATAAAACTTGTATATATCTGGCCATATCTGCCAGGAATGTATAATAGGTCTGCAGTATTACCAAAAAAATTTAAATTTAAAAGGAATTTGAATTTTTTTTGTAACACAGGAAGAGTTTCTGTAACAGTTTCTTTACCCTTAGGATGGTAATACACAATTAAAGTTTAGAAAATAGAGAGAACAGAGAGTTGTCCATGGAATCAGGAAGACAAGGTTTTGGTCCTGCTGCTGACATGTACTAGCTGGATTACCACTCAACTTAATAATGTCTTTCTTAGAAATTTTTCTAAAACCATAAATTTCAGATGAGTGCTGGATTTATATCGGTAGAGGGAGTTTACACATTGGGAAATCCCCATATTAATAGGACAAAAATCACTTAGGCATATTGAAGGCTATACTAATATGTCATCCACTTTCTGCCAACAAAGACTTTATACTTATAGTCTCAGTCTTTGAGGAGAGAGGAAATTAATTCTCACCTCAATAGGTTTGAACTTTCTAATTACTTGGGCAAGATTAAATTGAAGTTTATATTTGTATTATGTGTGAACAGAAATTTGATCAGAAAATTGATATTATAAATAAGATGGTAGATAAGATGTAAATTCCCATGATGTGTTTAAAATATAACTTCTTATTGGGCAAAAGTAGTCTCATTTTTGCCACAGTATTTGTAGTGAAAAAGAATCTAAATTGCTTCTAATGCAGAACTTTCTTTAAATAATTGATAGACTTCATCTTGACTTTTGCTAAGTATAGAATATAGGACCAGACAAGAAACTAGGCATAGATCAGTTGTTTGTGTGGTTAAGATCAAAAGCTGATATTAACAAACCTGTTTTTATTACTTTACAGTAGTGAAAGTGAGGATTCAGGTCTTTCTAATGTCCTTCTGAGAAGCTTCGGGGTCCAGGATCCATTATGTACAAATTTTAAGCCTGATCTGTAAGTATGAAGAGAAAACTATTATTACTTCTTTTTCATACCATATTTACTATTTTGTGCTATGAATTCTGGTATTGAAATGGAAATTATTAAAAATAACTAAATCATTTCTTATTTGGATTAATGGTTATTACCCTGGATTATGAGCTAAAAACAAACAACATAATTACTATTTTCATTTTTTCGTAAATGTACAATATATGCTAATATAATAATGATTAATTAATAAACATATTAGCATCTAATTTCTTCAAAAGTGCTAAGAGCTAAAAACATTAAAATAGCCATTAAACATTAAAAATTAGCTTGATTTTATTGACTTATGAAATATTGTTACATAAAAATAATACTGGATCTGAACTTATTGAAAGGTCTGGAGAAGACTTTTGGGGCCTTTAGCATTTTCATGTTTTGATTGTATAGCTTTAGATATATTTTTAGTGCTTAGAAATGCAATAAAATATCTACCTCTCATCTCAAACCTCTAAAAGGGATGTTTTTCTTCATAATTGACATTTGCTACTTTTCCCCTCGGTTCAAAATAGATACTTATGTATAAAACAGAGATATATATCTTGCTACCCATTAGGAATTTGTACTCTATCAGGACAAGTATCACACACACACACACACACACAAACATACATCCTGAAGCACTAGATTTTATAACTGCATAAAAATACTTTGAAATGGTAAATATTAAAATCCCATAGAGAGTGCAATTTTAGGGATAACATACTGAGTCATATAATCATTGATGGTTCAGTTAATATTCTATCAGCAATATTACTTTTGCTTATGTTTGAGGATTTAAGTAGTATCTCGAATGTTAGAATATTTGCCAAACTTAACTCCCTGGTATGCAATAGAACATGTGGAATGTAAATGTAGAAAGTCAAACATAACCCTGTTTACTCATAGATATAACCAAAGTGTGGGGGAAATGAGGAGGAAACTTTTATTGGACAAATAATTAACTTGCCAATCAAAGCTTAAAACAAAATCCAATTAATGGATTTGTGTATTGTTGTTCCTTACTGGAGATATAGCTTGCACTCATTGAAAGTCAGGGCATGTGTTTCTATATAATAAATAGAATTTTATTTTTGGAATTGTTTCTCTGCTAAGAATTGTGTTAAATGACTTGGTACTAGAAGATTCTGTCCACCATCATAACTGTTTCTTTTACATTTCTCACTTAACTAGAAAGGTGAAAGGTGAGAAAAAAGTTCCGATAATCCTATTGCTTTATAGATCAATCCTAAAATATGAGTTTGCACATTTGAGTATGACAGTGGAAGATGCACATTTTAAAATACATTAGAAGGAATCAGATAGCCAGGTAAATTTAAATATTTTTATGTTATTTTATGAATCTTAAATCAAGCAAGAGCCCGAAATAGAATCTCATATAGGATTGATCATATCTTGATAAAGAGGCCTACTCAAATTTAAAATATAACTATCTTTATTTTTTCATTCCCCCCCCATTTAGGTCTGAATGTCTGTTAGAGCATAAACGACATTTGGCAATATTTGTATATCTCTTTAACTTTGTAAAAAAATTATTTATTTATGTATTTTTAAAAAAATTGCTTTATAAATCATTTTGGGAGAGAAAAATTAGAACAAAAGGAAAAAAAAACATCATGGGAAAGATAAAAAAAACAGAAAAAGGAAGTGAACATAGGAACGTAGGATTGATTTACATTCAATCTACATAGTTCTTTTTCTGGATGCAGATGGCATTTTCTTTCCAAAGCCTATAGCACTTGCTTTGGATCACTGAACCATTGAAATGAACCAAATCTCTCATAGTTGATCATTGCAAATTCTTGCTGTTATTGTGTGTAATGTATTCATGATTTTGCTTTTTTTTTTTTGCTCAGCATCAGTTCATATAAATCTTTCCAACCCTTTCTAAAATCAGTTTGTTCATCATTTTTTAGAACAATAATATTACCATCATATACCACAGCTTATTTAGCCTTTCCCCAATTGATGGACCATTTACTTATTTTCCAATTCTTTGTTACCACAAAAAGGGCTACTACAAATATTTTTGCACATGTGCATCCTTTTCCCTCCTTTATGATTTCTTTGGGATACAAACCAAAGATGGTACTGCTTAGTTAAAGGATATGTACAGTTTTATAGCCTTTTGGGCATGGCTCCATATTACTCTCCTGATTGGTTGGATCATTTCACATCTCCACCAACAATGCATTAATGGTCAATTTTCCCTCCAACATTTATCTTTTTTAAAATTAATTAATTAATTCTTTATTTGCAAAACATATGTATGCATAATTCTTCAACATTAACCGTTACAAAGCTTTCTGTTACAAATTTTTCCCTCCTACTCCCCACCCCTCCCCTAGATGGCAGGATATCCATTACATGTTAATTATGTTAAAATACTTGACAAATCGAATATATATATATATATATATATATATATATATACATATTTCCACACTTATCATTGTTGTGCAAGAAAAATCGTATCTACAAGAAAGAAAAATCAGATAAAGGAAACACAATGCAAGCAAACATCAATAGAGAGCATGAAAATGTTATGTTGTGGTCCACATTTCATATCCCTCTCTCTGGGTGTATATGGCTTTCTTCAGTGAACAATTGGAAGTGGTTTGAAACATTTCATTCCAACATTTATCTTTACCTTTTCTGGTCATCTTAGCCAATCTGATAGGTGTGAGGTGGTATCTCAGATTTATTTTAATTTGCATTTCTCTAATCAATATTGATTTAGAGAATTTTTTCATATGATTGTAGATGGCTTTAAATTCAACACTGAAAATTATATGTTCGTATCCTTCAACCATTTATTAATTGGGGAAGATTTTTATATTTATAAATTTAACACAATTCTTTATATATTTTAGAAATGAGACTTTTTCCAGAAACACTGGCTGTAAAATCCCCCCCCCCAGCTTTGTATTTCTTTTTATTTTTGTGTTGGTTTTGTTTGTGCAAAATCTTTTTAATTTAATGTAATCAAAGTTTTCTATTTTGCCTTTCATAATGTTCTCTACTTCTTCTTTGGTCATAAATTCTCCCTTCTCCAAAGATCTAATAGGTAAATTATCCCTTCCTCTCCTTATTTGCGTATGGGATCACCCTTTATGCCCAAATCATGTATCCATTTTGACCTTATTTTGGTATGAGATATGAAATATAGGTCCATACAAGTTTCTCACATATTATTTTGTAGTTTTCCCAGTAATTTTTGTCAAATAGTGAGTCCTTACACCAGAGGCTGGAGTTTGGATTAATATTACATTACTACAGGCATTGATTATTGTGTCATGTGTATCTAATCTATTCCACTGATACATCACTCTATTTCTTAACTAGTTACTAAATGGTTTTGATGACTGCTACTTTACTATATAGTTTTAGGTCTGCTATTGCTGAACCACCATCCTTTGTATTTTTTTCATTAATTGATTGTAATTACCTTGATATTCTTGCCCTTTTGTTCTTCCAGATGAATTTTGTTATTATTTTTTCTAGTTCTATAAAATAATGTTTTGGTAATGGCACTGCCCAAGTTTGATTGGTGTGGCACTGCCCAAGTAGACTAATTAAAGGCATAATAGTTATTTTTATTATATTAGCTCAGCCTACTCATGAACAATTGATATTTTTCCAGTTTAGATCTGATTTTATTTGTGTGAGAATTGTATTGTAATTGCCTTCATATCGTTCCAGGCTTTGTCTTGGCAAGTAGACGCCCAAATATTTTATTTTGTCTACAGTTATTTTAAATGGAATTTCTCTTCCTATCTCTTGCTGCTGGGCTATGTCAGTAATATATAGAAATGCTGACAATTTTTGTGATTTTATTTTATATCCTGCAATTTTGCTAAAGCTGTGAATTGTTTCAAGTTGTTTTTTGGATGATTTTCTAGGATTCTCTAAATATATCATCATATCATCTGGAAAGAGTCCTAGTTGTATTTCCTTACTACCTATTCTAATTCCTTTAAATTAATTTTTCTTTTCTTATTGCTAAAGCCAACATTTCTAGTACAATGTTGAGTAACAGTGGTGGTAATGGGCATTCTTGTTTCATCTTGATTTTATTGGGATTGCCTCCAGCTTCTTTCCACTACAAATGATTCTTGCTGTTGATTTTAGATAGATTTTGTTTATTATTTTAAGAAAAGTTTTCTTTATTCCTCTGATGTGTAGTGTTATTAATACAAAGAGGTGCTGTATTTTCTCAAATATTTTTTTCACATCTGA
Organism: Myrmecobius fasciatus; assembly: GCA_023553655.1. Lineage (NCBI taxonomy): Eukaryota > Metazoa > Chordata > Mammalia > Dasyuromorphia > Myrmecobiidae > Myrmecobius > Myrmecobius fasciatus. Next base: position 62,984 of record JAJPUD010009397.1, read on the forward strand.
GATTATCACATGATTTCTGGTGGTTTTGCTATTGACATGGTGGATTATGATAATAGTTTTCCTGCTTTTGAACTTGCCCTGCATTCCTGATATAAATCCCATTTGTTCATAATGTATTATCCTGCTGATAAATTGTTGTAATCTTTTTGCTAATATTTTATTTAAAATTTTTGCATCAATATTTATTGGGGAGTTTGGCCTTTAATTTTCTTTTTCTGTTTTGATTCTTCCTGGTTTCAGTATCTGTAACATATTTGTGTCATAAAAGGAATTTGGCAGGACTCCTTTACCTATTTTTCCAAATAGTTTACATATTATTGGAATTAATTGTTCTTTAAATATTTGTTAGAATTCATTTGTAAATCCATTTGATACTGGAAATTTTGGCTTGTTCAATTTCTTTTTCTAAAATATTTAAGTAATTTATTTCCTCTTCTGTTAATTTGGGCAATTTATATTTTTGTAAATATTCATCCATTTTGGTTAGATTATCAGATTGGCTGTCATATAGTTGGGCAGAATAACTCCTAATTATTGCTTTACTTTCTTTGTCATTGGTGGTAAGTTCACTCTTTTTATTTTTGATGCTGGTGATTTTGTTTTTTCTTTCCCTTTTCTCATCAAATTGACCAAAGATTTATTTATTTTGTTGTTTTTTCATAAAAGCAACTCAGTTTTATTAAGGGGTTCAATAGTTTTTTTTTTAGTTTCAATTTTATTAATATCTCTTTTGAATTTTAGAATTTTTAATTTGATATTTAATTGGGGATTTTTAATTTGTTCTTTATTCTAGCTTTTTAAGTTGCATGCCAAATTCATTGATCTCTTTCTCTATTTTATTCATGTAGCTATTTAGAGATACAAATTTGCCCTAAGAACTGCTTTGGTTAATTTTCCTAGATTTTGGTCAAATTTAAGCTATAGTATTTGCTTCATGCTGAATCTGGTTAGGGGAAAAGAGATATTACTAATTTTCTATCTTTGATCATATGCTTACTTTTTCTCTTTGTCTCTTTATTTCTGTATCTTTCTATCTCTCTCTATTTCTGTCTATCTATTTCCCTAATGTAAATTTAAATATAAATCTTGAGGCAGTTAGGTAGGGCAATATAGAGAACTCAGGAAGACCCAAGATCACTTCTAGACACTCACTAAGTGTGTAACCTTGAGCAAGTCACTTATTTGCTCTCTGCCTCAGTTTCTTTACCTGTAAAATAGTCACAACAGCAACAACAGATACTTCCCAGGGTTGTTGAAAGGAAAAAAAAAGAGAAAATATTTATGAAAGGGTGCAAATCTTAAAACACTGCAGAGATATTAGCTATCACAAGATTTAGATTACAAAGAACTTTCCCACTGGCCTCTATGAAAATGGATAGGAAAATGATAATATGACAAACCACTTTAATATCTTTCCAAGAAAACCCCACAAAGAGCTGTGGAGAGTTGTATGTGCCTGAAATGATTGAACAACAAATAATAACTGACATTATGTATGTTGTATGAACAACAAATAACTAACACTTGTAAAATTTTAAAGTTTACAAAGTATTTTTTCTTTTTCTTTTTTTTTTTGCTGAGCAATTGGGGTTAAGTGACTTGCCCAGGGTTACACAGGTAGGATGTGTTAAGTGTTTGAGACTAGATTTGAACTCAGGTCCTCCTGACTTCAGGGCTGGTGCTCTATCCACTGCGTCACCTAGCTGCCCCCAAAGTATTCTTTCAACAACCTTGGAAAATAACTTCAATAAGTTTTGTTATTCCCATCTTGCAAAAGAGGAAAGTCAGGATCTGAGATATGCAGTTTGTGAAAAGTCACAGAGTGTAAATACCAGAGCTAAGATGATTCCAGGCATGAAAATCTCAATGACTAGGGGCAGCTAGGTGGTGCAGTGGATAGAGCACAATCCATGAAGTCAGTAAGACTTGAGTTCAAATTTGGCCTCTGACACTTAACCCTTCCTAGCTGTGTGACCCTGGACAAGTCACTTAATCTTAATTGCCTCAGCAAAAACAAATCCAAACAAAAAAACCCTCAATGACTAATCAGTGTAATCTCGTGTGATTAATTACAGATGGGGACCCACATATTCTCACTCCTATCCTTTTTGATAGACTCAATAGCAAGCAAAAAAAAGGGAGAAAATAAAGTGCAAACAGTCAAGTTAGAAGTGATCTCTTGAAATAAAAATAGCTGAAAAGATTGTTGCTAGAGCAGAAGGATCATATAAATTCTCTCCCATACCAGGGAACTTGTAGTACTTAGCAGTACTATTAATATTCATTATTTTGTTAATATATAAATTTTAAAGGGGGCTATAAGAATCTTAGTTTGATCCTAAGCTTTATAAATTTTTGTTATATGTCTTATCCTCCTTGCTAAAATAGCAAATATGTATAGGACAGAAGTAATGTCTTATTTGTTACTCTATATTCTTAGCATCTACTACCTAGCATAATGCTTTGCATTTAAAATATGATTAATAAGTGTTTGTTGATTGGAGAAAAAAAATTTTGAAAGTGGCATTTGGCATCATACATCACATTTTTAATTTTTTTCTTATCTATTTTCTTCTATAAGCTATTTCCATAATAAGATGTTTGTGTAAACTTTTCTTCAGAATCCATTCTACTTAAGTTTTTTTATGATGATTAAATTATGGTGTCAACCATGAATAGAAATGAGCACATAGGGTGTTTGTTAATGGACTTTTGGTATTTTTCTGACATATATGAAGGTACCTGTCCTAGTGCCTTGTGGCTCACAGCAGCCCCAAAAGCCATCTAATGGATACCCTGGGGTGACTTAACACTGTATTAGGTATGGAGAACAAAATCAACATTATTTTCTATAATGGAGATGTGGTCATTGTAATAAAACATTGTCACTAGATCAACAGTTCAAGCTGTGAAAATAAATGTCTTAACTTTGCCTTCTAACCAGTAGGAGACCATTTCCTTGTAAATAGTGTTCTAATCATGTGATTCTCTGTTATACAAATATTATAGATGAGTTACCTTTTATAATCATTCTGACTTTCTTTGCTTCATTAGAAAAAACTTTTCATGTTGGCGAAGTGACCCGTTTCCACCCAGAGAATTCCAGGACTCATGTGGCTGTTTGGTAGGTCTCTTAAAGACTAAAGCCCAGGCAAGGAGGAACATTTGTTCCTTTATCTATCTGTTTCTAACACCAGTTGTTAACTGAATAATTGTCAATCTCTTCTTTTGTTTATTCAGAAACTATTTACTTTCTGTTCCCTTCTCCTGTCCTCCTCTGTTCTCTCTCCCTTCCTTCCTTCCTTCCTTTCTTTTCTTCCTTCTTTCCTTCCTTCCTCCCTTTCCTTCCTTCCTTCCTTCCTTCCTTCCTTCCTCCTTCCTTCCTTCCTTCCTTCCCTCCCTCCTTCCCTCCTTCCATTCCTTCTTCCATTCCTTCTTTCCTTCCCTCCTTCCCTCCTTTTCTCCTTCCTCCCTTCTCTCTCTCTCTTTCCTTCCTTCCTTCCTTCCTTCCTTCCTTCCTTCCTTCCTTCCTTCCTTCCTTCCTTCCTTCCTTCCTTCCTTCCTTCCTTCCTTCCTTCCTTCCTTCCTTCCCTAATTAGCTAAAGTTGTCATATCTCTTTTATATATTTTATTGTCAGAGTTAGATTGTGACATAAGTAATGTTTGTAGCGCAAAATTGTCTCCCGTCATTTAATCCAATGGGACAACTAGGTGATACAGTAGATACATTGCTGGCGTTGGAGTCAGGAACACTTACTGAGTTCAAATCTGGCCTTAGATACTTATTAACTATGTGTCCCTGGGCAAATCACTTAACCCTGTTTCCTCACTTTTGTCATTTGTAAAATGAGCTAAAGAAGAAAATGGAAAACCAGTATTTTTGTTAAAGGAACTCTAAATAAGGTTACAAAGAGTCAAACACAACTGAAAAAAATGACTGATATTTAATCCAATTCTCATTAACACATGATATTTTTGAAGTAGCCACATCTTCATTCAATTAGAAAGAAGTTGCCTTTTGTAGAAGGCTTCCAGCTTCCAAGGCTAGACTTCTCCAAATCTATTGTTAGAAATTTTATGTGTTACAAACAAGAGCATAGATACAACTACCACCACTAACAAATATTTAGACTTGTTTTACTCAATTTATAAAGAATTTGTATTAGGAAAATTTTCTTTTTTTTTTTTTAGGATTTACTTTGTATATATGTTGCATATACTTTTTTGGTGTAAATATTGCTTTTCCTCTGACCTTTCCTTTCCTAGAAAAGAGATGCAATGTTATTTTTGTCTTTGTATCCCTAGCACCTAGTTTGGTGTCTGATACATAATAGATATTCAATAAATATCTATTATTTGAAGTGAACCAGAACATGGAATATGTTTTCACCAAAAGAAAAAAAGTGTCATAAATCCTGATTGGTGACCAGATTTATCTGGAAAATCCTTAAAGGAACAATAAATTTGACCTAATGATACTAATTTGAGTTCTGTTATCTGGGAACTCTGTACCTGAGGAGATTTTTCCTAGCTGCGACATCAATCCTGAGCACAATTCTAAAGTAGATGAGGTCTATGCTTCATGTCCAACTTCAAGTTGTAAATTTTCTCCAAAAAACCAAATACTTTCTTACTAAATGAAGAAAATGTGGCTACTTTATATGACCTTCCCTTTGGTCTCCTAGAAGGCTATGGAAATTTCAGCTATAGAAAACAAATTCTTAGTACAATGCTTCAACCTTATCATTTTTTATTTTCTCATCAAGCACAGCAAGCTAGAAAATTCTCTTCTGCTCTCAAGGAAATACTGATTTCTTCCCTAAAATCCTAGGTATTAGGAAGAAGACAATGATTCAACTATTCAATAGACTATTTCAGTTATTTTTTATTTATGTGTGACTCTTTGTGACCCACATTTGGAGTTTTCTTGGCAAAGATACAACTTTTAGGTACAATGTACTGTGGTAGATATTTCAAATACAATGATGAAAATAAGGTTAATATATATATTCTTTCAAAAATTACTATCTAAAGACTAAAATTTACATGTCTGATCATTTATACACGTAAATCACTTTATAATCCATTGAAATTTGAAAAGAATAAGGAAGTTTTTTTTGTTTGTTTTTTAAGACTATGAAAAATTTAAGCAGGGAGACATTGGTTCATTCTGGGGGAAATAAAATTAGTCTTCTTGAAAAAGGTAAAATTTATGATAATCTTTCAAAGTAGAAATCAGAAAAAAATGGAGGACTCTAAAGAAGGGGGATGAATCATCGTAAGTGTGGGGCATAGCACAAAATATCATTCTCATGAAGCATGGAAATGATGAAATTAGAAATGATTAATAATACAATTCAGCTGAAATACAGAGATCCCAAAGGGATGAAATAATAGTAGCTAGAAAAATAGATACTTCTAAGATTGTAGAGGACCTTGAATGTTAGGGAATGCCCTCTTATCAGGGATGGTATAGACAGCATTTCATTTTAGGTATGCATTGAATTGGATGAACTCTGATACCCTCCAAAGAAGTAGTGATTCTATAATTTTCCAATGTCACAGAATTTGAAATAGGATCAAAATTTCTAGAATTTCAGTCTAATGGCTCTTTCTTCTAAACTTTCTGGCAAGTGTCATAGTAATTTAGTTCCCTTTTTTACAACCTTTATAGCTCAACTTTTTCATGATCAATTGTAAGTTCTAGATTTAAGGAATCTAATACTTGTACTGAATGTCACCAAAGGCAAGCATTAGGCTCTGGAAATAGAAGAATTTGTTGTTGTTGTTTAATTGTTTCTGACTCTTCATGATCTCCTTTGGTGCTTTCTTGATAAAGATGATAGAATGATTTTCCATTTGCTTCTCTAGCTCATTTACAGATGAGCAAACTGAAATAAACAGGATTAATTGGCTTACAGAAGGTCACACAGCTACGTTGTCTGAGGCCAGGTTTAAACTCAGGAAGTTTAGTCTTCCTAATTCCAAGCAGGCCACTCTATCCATTTGCCATTTATTTGCCTGAAAGAAATTTAGGTAGGGAAAAAACAGAACTTCTGAGAGATAGTATCATACCTTAAATGTCTTATCAAAAGCAGTAAAAAGAGAGTATCTTGGGTTTACAGCTACAAGGAGGACATCTAGTTCATCACCCTCATTTTATAGATGAGGAAATTGAGGATAAGGGAGATGAAATGATATTCCTAAAATCACCCAGCTAAGAAATAACAGATCTGGGTATTTGAATTCAGGGAGTATGAATCCAAATCCAGGGCCTATTCAACTACACATTATTGGTTCTTTTTGAGCCTCCTACCTACACTTCCTAATTTAAATTTTTTAAATTAAATTAAATTAAATTTAGATTTTGTTACATTTTCCATTTGATTCTACTTTTCACATTTAACATGATGATTTCTGTTCTAAGAATCAGTAAAATGGCTAAAGATCTTAGGATGAGAGACCCAAAGTTGTGGAAGTAAACTTTCAGGCTAATTCAAGCCTCTCATTTTATAGATGAAGAAATTGAGACCAAGAGAGGTTAAATGCCTTGTTAAATCCCACCTGATATTCATCAGAGGTGAGATTTAACCCCAAAGCCCCTGACTCCAGTCATACTCCTACTCTCATTAGAAAATAAAAGTATATCTCCATTGCCCTCATATCCTTTATATCCTTTTGAAAGAAGCTCATTTATTTGAACTCTGACTGCTTTTTATATCCCAGCATTACCTGGACTATGAAAACAGTTTCTGTTTTCAGTTTTACTAGCAATTCAAAATTCACATGCATAAAAAGATTTAAAGATTTATAATAACTAATCAGGAAATTCTAAAATTTAAGGGATCTTTACAGAGATTTTAGTTTTCTGGAATTACAGATTCCCCATAATTTCTTTTAAAATGATAAAAAGAAAAAAGTCAAATATAGATTAGAAATATAATAGTAAAATTAAGTTGTGTTTTTTTAAACTATTGACTAACCAGTAGACTTTTTGATTTAAAAATGGGTTCCTATTTATTTCTTATTTTAAATTTCAGAAATGTCCAAAAGAGCATACCAGTGCTCCCTACTTGAAGAACAGTAAGGGACATACTTTGTATAATCTTTCAGCATTTGATGTAGAAGAATACTTATTGTGGCCTTCAAAAAAACCAAGGTAACGGTATAGTATATTAATAATTTGAGTTGTTTTGGAAATGCAAATGTTTTAGCAAATTCTCTCATAAACTCAATCTTTGACACATTTGGACATCTAATGTAATGTTCTATTGCTTGCTATCATAATTGCTATCATGGACTCTATTAAACCATCTATCACTTTGTGGAAAGAAGGGGGACAATCAATAGTGGAGAAGAGTTCACATGTGACTAAAAATTTAATGAAATGTGATTTGTAAAGTATGATGAAATTCTCTAAAACTACAAAAGAATCATTAATATTTATCGTTAGTAGGCTTCTAACCATGTCAATTTTTTTCTTTCCCTTTGGGCATAGCCTTCAAATGAAAATCTTTTACTTTGTTTTGAATTACCCTTATCAAAGATAGTAAACTTAACTAAGGAAGACAGGAAAAGCAATCTCTGTTTGCTATTTCTTGAATCCTCTTTATTGAATTTTCTCAGAAACAGGGTTAGTATTTTTATTCATTCTTATTTTTTTATTTATCATTTTCTTCTTGGAAACAAATTTTTTCAAGAAACAGCAGGAGTGGGGGCAAGTAAAGTAGAAAACTACTTGGTACTTTGACTTCTCTCAACACTATTATCATATGGAAAAGAGGAAGCTATTGAGATGATCCAATTCTTAGACACTAATAACTAATCATTCATTATTTTTGAATACTGAAAACCATGGCTTTTTTAAATAGCATGGACTTCTACCCTATTTGAACAATGTTATTCTTCATTTATGTCTGTTAACAATTCAAGATAATGATTTCAATTCCACAAACTATTATTAAGTATCTATTATATGGAAGACATGTACCAACTTTTAAGGAAGGCTTTCATGATCCTACTACTTTTTATGGCTTTCTTCCCCCTCCAACTTAATAAGCAGCTATATGTCATAGTGAAGAGAGTATTAGCCTTGGATTGGGAAGACCTCAATTCAAATTCTATCCCAGCCACTGATTAGCTAGGTGATCCTGGGTAAATCACTTAACTGATATTTTGCTCAGTTTTCTTAGTTGTAAAATGGGGCTAATAATATTGCCCTCCTCACAGGATTATTGTAAAGATAAAATGAGATAATATTTGTAAAGTGCTTAACAAATCTTTAAGTAGTATACAAATATTATATTACTAGTATTATATTGTCATTAAACTATTTACATATTATATCTCCCTGTAAAATAAAAAAGTTCCTCAAGTCATGAATGTTTTCATTTTCGTGTTTTTTTTCTCTAGTACCTAGCGCAGTGCCTGACACATAATAGGTGCCCAACAAATGCATGTAAAATTGAACTCAATTGAAAGATGTCTCCCTTTCTGCAGTTTCCATTTATGCGTATGTATTGGCTTAGACCAATATGTATATAAAATGTACAACTCCTTTAATTCTGTCAATTTATGCTACAATCTTTTGCAAGACAATGTTTTACTATTGTTTTGACACTGTTGACAATTGATATTGACTAAGTACCTAACGACAGGGTTTATATTTTTAGGCTTGGAGGCTGGTCTTTTGGAGTAAAGATCCCTAATCAAGGTGAAGACAAAAATATAAATATGTCAAAACCTCAAACTCTGGCAAAGGTAAAATACTTCTTGTTAAATTTCTCAATGTGATCATGAAAAAGAAGTTAAGATAGATATAGTCAATAACATTTAAGGAACCAAATCAAACTTTTTTTGAGTTCCCCTTTTCAAATCTATTATGTTGCTTAAAAATTATATCTCCTTTGAGAGACTATATAACTAGGATATAGGGGTCTAACATAGCATTTACATTTCTCAAATACTACACTGAAACTTTGGAAACTAGAATTAAAACAGAATAAGTAGGAACTAGAAACATGACTCCAACTCCCTTTTACTCTTTCTCCCCAAAGCAGGTCCTTTTGTCATTTTTTAATGTAGAGAACTCAGGATGTTGAAGGGGACTTAAGGCCAATAGTTCCCAATATATGCCTCTCCTCTCTTCTATTACTTCTTTTGACCTTCTTTTCCATTGCTTAGATACAGATGATTAGATATACTTCATTACTTTAAAAGTTCAAACAAAAGTAACAGGTCTCGGACTATAACAGAAGGTCTTCAGAGTAGACATAAAGAAGGTCCATACTATTAGGATTGTTGTATATTGGAACCGGTGACTCTAGGTATATCTTGATCTTTGAGATTATGTAGCTAGAAATTCTTTCAACATTAGCACCCATTTTATGTGTTGACCTCAAATTCAAAGTTTTTTTCCATTATACTAATCTACGTCTCATAAATACTCAAATATGTCTGTTATTTCCATAGTTTGGCTTTCTATCTCAGGTTTATTGTAATCAATGATTTTCTTTACTCATTCTCTTCAATATTTTTCTTTCTATTCTATCTATTCAGGAGTTTCATGGCCCTTATTCTTCTTTAGCCCTTTTTAAATTTTTGTATTCCTTCCACCCTCGGCTACTCTGGTATATGTAGAAAGCAATCTCTTAATAATTTCTGTTATTGTTTTGTTATGTCCTTGGTTGCTGTGCTTTATTATCCTTCTTGTGTTTTTGTTTCCTGGGGTGTTTGAAACGCAAATAATTTTTAAGGTCTGATTTTCTTTCTAGAAATGTTTCAAATGCCTTTTTAAATAAATTGAATGTTACTTTTCTCTCTCTTCCCCTCCCCTGAGAATTTTTAAAAATCAGATTTGCATGGTAGGTCACCTTGTTTTCTCTTTCAATCTCCTTTGTTTTTCAGAATATATTATTTTGTTCACTCTTCCTGTTTCTGCAAAATAATCTTGTGATATTCAAACTTTCTTTCTTTTGTGTTTGAAAGTCCTTCTCTTGATTGTGAGCAGACTTTGTTATTTTTCAATGGAATTGTTAAATTTAATCACTATGTGTCTTAAAATTTGCAGTATTGGGTTTAATTTTTTTATTTTTGTTTGTTCTTCATTTTAATTCAATGGAGATAATCTGTGGATTTTTTTTACTGACATCTTGTTTTCTGTGATCAGAAACTGTTGGCAATTTTTTTATATTACTTCTTGTTCTTCTGGGAAACCTGTTATGCTTGCATAAAGATCATGCTTTCTTTGAATGTCACTGTTTTTTGCTTCTCTTTTACTAGATAATTCTTTATTTCTGTGAATTTGAATTCCTAATTAGTTATTCTTTTTTTTTGTGAGCCTTACCACTATGGATTCAAGTTTTTCTATATTATGCTGATTGTTTTTGTTGTTCAGGACGTAAGTTGTACTTTTACAATTCTTATTTTTCTTTTAAACTATTCAGGAATATTTGCTATACTTCTAGGCTTGTTTAGGTATCAACAAGGCCTCTGTCTCATGGATTGTTGATAATTTTCTTTGTGTTGTAATATTTATTCATATATGCTTGAAATAACTTGCCTCACCTGGAGACCTTCTTTCATTGTTAATTCCTTTTGGTTTACTTGTCTATTCTCAACATCTTTAATTGGGTTTTCTACCTCCTGAGATGTTAAGTGATTTCTTTTTGCTTTTCCCCCTTCTATTTTCTTCTGTTGCTCACTTTCTGACTCCTGTGGCTTCCTTGGGGTTTGTATCTCAACCTTTTTCTATCCTGGTCAATTCATAGTTCACTCACCTCAGTCTCAGCCCCAAATAACTTTTGGAGGTTCAAAACTGATCTTAGAATGTAGAGTACTATATAGCTATACTATATAGTACTTGTATCCTGTACCACATCTCTCCAGTTCTGTGTTCTAGCAGAGCTCTATGGTGCACATTGCTTTCATATCTTTTTTTCTCCATTTCTATAGCATTTTATTTTCCAAATATACATAAAGATGATTTTCAACATTCATTTTTATAATATTTTGTGTTCCATATTTCCTCTTCCTCCTCATTTACCTTTCCCCTAAGACAGCAAGCAATCTGATATAGGTTAAATTTGTGCAATTCTTTTAAACCTATTTTCATATTTGTCATGTTGTGCCAAAAAAACCCCCAAAAGCCCCCCCAACCCCCCAACAAACAAACCAAAAGAGAAAACAAACCATAAGAAAGAAAATAAACAAAAAGTTGAAAGCTGTATTAATTTCCATTTCTGTAATTGATGTTGATTTAGAGCATTTTTTCAATGATTAAAAATGGCTTTAATTTCTTCATCTGAAAATTGTCTGTTCATAGATTTTGACTATCAATTTGGGAATGACTTGTATTCTTATAAATTTGAGCCATTTCTCTATAAATTTTAGAAATGAAGCCTTTATCATAAACACAGATTGTAAAATCTCTTCTCTCCCAGTTTTCTGCTTTCCTCCTAATTTTTACTACATTGGTTTTGTTTGTGCAAAACCTTATTAATTTAATGTAATCAAAAGTATCCATTCTTGCATTTCATAATGTTCTATAGTTCTTCTTAAAGATCTGACAGTCTGACAGGTATACTATACTATTCTGCTTATAATATCACCCTTTATGTTCAAAAACACTTTTTGACCTTATTTTGGCATAGAGTATTAAAGCTTTCATATCTTGAACAAATACCTAATTTTGGGGTCCCTATGTAGAACTGAGTTCTTTTGCAAGCCTATGAGTTGTTCTATATAGATTGTGGTGTACAAATAGTGGGTAATGAGAAAGATTATTTTAGTGAGTTTAGGGATTGCATTAGTTCAATAGTTTTTTTTTTTTAAACTTTATTTGAGTACTTTGTATTGATAGACACAGCTGAAATAGCTTTTCTTTTTTCTTTTTTAATTTTTTTAATATATAAAGCTTTTTATTTACAAAACATATGAGTGATTTTTCAACACTGACCTTTGCAAAAACTTTTTTCCCAAGCTTTTCCCCTCCTCCCCCCCACCCCCCACCCCTAGATGACAGGTAATCTAATACATGCTAAATAGGATAAATTATATGACAAATACAATACATGTATACATATCTATACAGTTATCTTACTGCACAAGAAACATCAGATCTAGAAAGAGAAGAAGAAAAAACAACCTAAGAAGGAAAACAAAATGCATGGAAATATTCACAGAAAGTGTTAAAATGCTGTGTTGTGGTTCACACTCAGTTCCCACAGGCCTCTCTCTGGATGTATATGACTATCTTCATCACAGAACAATGGGTTTGAATCACATCATTGTTGAAGAGAACCATGTCCATCAAAATTGATCATTGTATAGTCTTGTTGCTGTGTATAATGTTTTCCTGGTTCTGCTGATTTCACTCAGCATCAGTTCATGCAAGTCTCTCCAGTCCTCTCTAAAATCCTCCTGTTGGTCATTTCTTACAGAACAATAATATTCCATAACATTCATATACCATAATTTATTCAGCCATTCTCCAATTGATGGGCATCCTTTCAATTTCCAGTTTCTTGCCACTACAAAAAA
>JAJPUD010009398.1:0-21551 GCA_023553655.1 Myrmecobius fasciatus
GTTATTTGCTAGATGATCAATAGGGTATTTTGTACCTACTCTTTTTTTCAGAGAGAATGGGAGCCCTCCTGCATCTGGATACTGGGCCTAGTTTTCTTTCCCTGTTTCCTAATGAGCATTTCACCATCTTTATTTTGGATAGTTCAATCTAATCCAACTTTGTGGTTTGTTTAAAACTACCACAAGAAATACAAAATTGGTACCTAGATAAGAAATTTATTTGAAACATTTTTAAAGATCACAGTTCATTCCAGCTTGAATGGTTGTGATTTTAATTTTGGTTGTACATGGACAGATATTCCAATTGGTGTGGTCAGTGGTAACTGCTTGCCATGTTGAATATTATAACATGAAGGCTAATTAGAACTCTCTTTCTCTCTCTCTTTTTCTTTCCTGACCCCTTCCCCCCCATTGTAAGATCATCCTCAGGACAAACTAATTAAGAGTGTTAGATTTAGAGTTGAGAAGACCTGGATTTAAATCCTATCCCTGACCCTTACTAAACTGTGACTATGAATAAGTAATTTTTACCTTGCCCAAATTTAACCCTAATTTTTCTCAACCTCCACTTGGGGAAAATAATACCTGACTGGGTTTTTGTGAGACTCAAATGATATTATATAAAGAATATGGACAACTTTAACATTCAATTTAAGTACTAGAAATTATATTATTTTGACTAATGATAAATTTTTTTTTACAAAACTCAGTTTCTTTAATGAAGGAAGAAGACAAAGCAATTAGCAAGGCTATCAACCTGATTATGTGATTCTTATTTCCCTAAAAGTAATATATTTATCAAAAATACCATGTATCTAGTACCCAGGACAGCCCTTGAAATGGGCCAGGTTGGATGCTGTGAGTCTAATGGTTTTCTTTATTAATCATCTCATCTGAATGGAGGCACATACAGCTGGCTTTAATAGTCATTCATTGAGAGCTGAATGGCATTGCCTTTTTTTCTGACTATTATATTTTTTATTAACTAATATGCATTAGTTAAGTGTCTTAACAATGAAGACTTCTAATATTATTTATAAAATAAGGGTCTTAACACTGAAGATTTCTAATATTATTTATAAAATTTATAGATTTATAAATTTCCTAATTATATATACTGCTATAGGCATGAAAGGAATTGTTTGCATAATAAGCTTTTCAAAGAGGAAAAGCTTTTCCCTTTTTTGGAAAGTTTCTGATCTTATTTAATTTGACCCTCACAAGATCATGCTAGGTAGGTAGATATTTTTTTTTTTGATTAAAGCTTTTTATTTGCATAACGTATGTATGGGTAGTTCTTCAACACTGACCCTTACAAAGCTTTCGCTTACAAAGCTTTCCATTACAAATTTTCTCCCCTAGTCCCTTCCCCTCCCCTAATGGCAGGAAGTCCACTTCATATTAATTATATTAAAATATTTGACAAGTCGAATATATGTATACATATTTCCACACTTATCTTGCTGTGCAAGAAAAATCATATCTACATGAACAAAAAAATCTGAAAAAGGAAACCCGTGCAAGCAAACATCAATAGAGAGCATGAAAATGCTATGTTGTGGTCCACATTTCACATCCCTCTCTCTGGGTGTATATAGCTTTCTTCACTGAACAATTAGAACTGGTTTGAAACATTTCATTGTTGCAGAGAGTCATGTCCATCAGAATTGATCATCATATAGTATTGTTGTTGCCGTGGACAATGTTCTCCTGGTTCTGCTCATTTCACTCAGCATCAGTCCATGAAAGTCTCTCCAGGCCTCTCTGAAATCATCCTGCTGGTCTTTTCTTAGAGAACAATAATATTCCATAATATTCATATACCATAATTTATTCAGCCATTCTCCAATTGAAGGGCATCCATTCAGTTCCCAGTTTCTATCCCCTACAAAAAGGGCTGCCACAAACATTCTTGCACATGTGGGTCCCTTTCCTTCAAGATCTCTTTGGGATATAAGCCCAATAGAAACACTGCTGGGTCAAAGGCTGTGCATGGTTTGATAGCTTGTAGGTAGATATTCTTATCCACATTTCACTGATGAAGAAACTGAAACCCAAAATTGTTGTGACTTTTTTTTTTACCAAGAATATCAGAAAGAACTCAGTTTCTATACCTGTAATCCTTTGTTTTGAATACAAGGCTGTATTTCCTCCAGATAGGCATTCTGTAGCCTTTTTCAAATAATAATAATTAACATTTGTGTAGCCAAAGCACTTTGCATATGTCATCCCATTTGAGTCTGATATCAACACTATGGAGAAGACTATTATTATGCCCATTTTGCAAATAAGGAGACTGAGACTACCAGCATAAGTGATGTCACCTTGCATCACACAACTGGTAAGGATCTGAGGCAAGATTCAAACTCTTGTTTCAAGCCCAGCACTCTATTTATTGTGGCATTTAGTGACCTCATTATGTCAACATGATGTCAACAAATCTAATGATATGTCTGTTTCCACTAGTTATCAATATAAATGCAAAAAGAACTGAGTTTTTCTCCTCATGCTACTCAGATTTTAGATCAGCTCTGGTGAAACTAAAAGAAATCCCAAAACTTCTTTTTTCTTATCTTTCACTTAGCTTAGATTGTCTCCTGAATCAATTTTGCCCGATTATCATAGGGTCTTTCTAACCTAGAAACTGTCTTTCCCTTGCTATTTCCCAGAAATTATGATAGCCCCACTTCTCTCTATAACAGCTGAACCAGAAGTAATGATGTCACTTAGTACTTTGGGTTTATAATTGTTTCTATTTCCTTTAGGTACTGAAAAGCCTCAACTCTGGGCTTTTCTCTGCCCATCCCCTCATTTAGCCTCTCTTAGTTTCTTCCCCTTATCAGCAGAAAAACTTCACAAATTGTCTTTTTCTATTCTTTCTATATTCTGGGTAGGAGTGGGGATAGTGAAAATCAAAATGAGGAAAAATCATTTACAGTTTGATGGCCATGACATCAAATTGGTTTCTGTGATATCACCGGATTGTCCAGATTGTTTGGGGAAGCACCTGGAATTGATCAGGATGTAGTACAATTGTAATTGTAATCTTTTGGTTCCAGAAGGCTAACATCTGGTCTTAAAGTGACCAAGTTTGGTTTTTAAAAGCTCACCTTCCTTCTTCTTTTGATCTGTCCATACAAACAGTGAAAAACTTGTGAAATGTCTTCCAAGGTCACAGTTTTGCTTGCCAGCCATAGTACCTCAGAAGGGGCCCCTGCTTCTTCTTTCTATAGAGACATTTCTTTGGAAATGCTTACATGGTTTGCCAGTTGGGCATCAGAAACCACTTGTGCTATACACTTTCTTAACTGGATTTCAGAAGGCCTATAAGGATTTATTTGCAATAGACCGAATTGGGCAGAAAAGGGAGCAGATATTGTGGTTTGGTCCCAATCTCCCTCTGAGTGTAATCCCACTTAATCTAATCTCTAATGTTTCAGA
The DNA here is from genome assembly GCA_023553655.1 of Myrmecobius fasciatus. Lineage (NCBI taxonomy): Eukaryota > Metazoa > Chordata > Mammalia > Dasyuromorphia > Myrmecobiidae > Myrmecobius > Myrmecobius fasciatus. The sequence continues at coordinate 3,442 of JAJPUD010009398.1, forward strand.
ATAGAAGGATTACATATCTGGCATAGAACCATCCTGCCAGCTGCTTCACTGTCATGAAAGACTTTCAATAGGAAGAGTATGAAAAATAATTTTTACATGCTTTTGTAGAACTTCTTTAATTTAGGGATTCGTATTATCAAGACCACATCATGCACCTGTTCATTCATGCATTTGTCTTATTAAGAAGAGAAAATTGTGCATCCTTATGACTGACACCAATTTGGATCTTATTAGACTGGTTTATTGTCTAAACCAGATCACTTAGGTGGTGTTAAGGTAGCTTCTAAGGAAGCTTTTATTGGTTCCTATCTAATTTCCCCCCCTTGTTTATATCTAGCCAGAACCTTTATAATTTTTCTTTTAATCTCTGTTCTTTTTTTCTTCACCTTTTACTCAATCCTCAAATTTTTTATCAAGTTTATCCTCCCTCATGTTTCACAAAGTAACTACTAAGCAAACATAGCATTTGATTTTAATTAAGATTTCTGGGATATTTCTCTTAATGTTTCAGTAGTGAGGAAAATGAAAATGTTTGGCTTTTAGGTGGCAAAGATTTCCATGTTTTTAAGTGAATCTGTTTCATAAAAAAGATTTCACTTTTTAAAAATGCCATCAAGCAAGATTGGTAGACAATATACAAACCTATGTATGTAAATCTATAAAAGGGAATTAATTGTTATTCATTTAAGAAAAAATAGAAGATAAGACTTTCAACCCCTTGCCATTGTATTTAAGAGCTAGGAAGTAGTTTCAGTGATTGAGATGATTAATTCATATTTGCATTGTATAGTAATGTGCTTTATATGATTTAATTATACAGTGTGCAGTCTGAATTGGACTATTCATAGGTTTGTTTTTTTTTTCTAAATAATAATAGACAATTCCATGGAAGGGAGTGCCAGGGGCAGAGGTAAATAGAAATAAAGGGCTCCATTGTGCTTTATCCCTTCAGCTCCAGAGCAAGTCTCCTTGTGACATTTCTCAAAATATACCACTCACAGGCCCCCTAGGGCTGAACCGTTTTTGCAAACTTGCCATAGGAAAACCTGAAGTACATGATAGCTGTCCAGGAGGCCATTCCATTAAGATATTAGTACACCCATCTAACATAGAATCTGGCCCTCATACTACTGTCTTATTGTGACTATAACCTTCTAGCAACGGCAACAAAACAAACAATGACTAAAAAAAAAAAGGTTGTAGGTCATTTATCCAGAGTTTGTAAGTGTCACCTTTTGTTTTCTGTTATTTCATGGGTATAGGAAATTCATGATGAGAAAACTCATTCTGTTAATGCAGCTCGTCTTCAACTTTATAGTTTGAGAGCTATATAAGGTAGTAAGAAGTTAACTGACTTGCTTAGAGTCCACATTTTTTGTTAAATCAGTCATTTAATAAGCATTTGTATAGTGCCTACTTTGTGCCAGGTCCAAATCTAAGCTCTGTGGATTCATATGGAAAGAATGAATCCCTCCTGTCTAGAAGTTTACATTCACCCACACAATAAATAAGAAAAGGGAAAAGAACACATGTGAATAAATACAAAGTAGTTTTTTTAAAAAGTAGTTGTGGAGAGAGGTTATTAGTACGGAGGGAGCAAGAAAAATTTCAAATAATGAGTGTTATTTGAATTGCATCCTTTTTTTCTAGTTACATATTTATTATGCAAATCAAAGTATACGAATATATACTATTATCGCAATAAGTTATAGAATCTTATAAATTTTGGAGCTTCATTTTAGTTGTTAACTTTGTTTCTAATAATCTCAGCTGGTTTTTGAATAGCATATTTAAAGAGATTGTATGAGGCAGAAGGGTAGGGGGAGGAAAAGCATCCCAGGCTTGAGATTAGCCAGTGAAAAGTGTCAGAGCTGATACTTGAAACCAAGATTTTTTTGATTTCTAGATCAGTTCTCTATGTACTACATCATGGCTGCTTCACCCATCAATCTCCTCTTCATCAAAAAAAAAAAACACCATATACTTGGATACAGATGATATTAAATAGAAAAATTGAGATGAATAGCTGGTGCATGTATTGAAGCCAGAGAGGAAAAAGTTCTGCTCATCTTGGTAAATGATCTGTCCAGGAATCCTAAATATATAATCATTAAGGAGAGAGAGTCTTAAATTAGGAAGAAGAGCAGCAGGATGGGCATCTACTTAATCACATGACCTTCAGGATCTCCAACTTTACCTAGGAGTGTTGTAGATTTGCTTTATAAAGCTAGAAAAACAGGCTTCCTTTATGGCTACTGTGTAATCAGAAATATGGCCAAAAGCCCAAAGCAGGACAGCTGCCCCAGGAAAGCTGGGCACAGATTTAAAAAAAAAAAAAAAAAAAAAAGCTTCTCTCACTTCTTCCTTGACTTAAATTTCCTCCTCCCTTCTGATGATTAAAGAGAAAGTCAATTTGATATCATTTCAGGCAGCCTTGATGCCATAGCTATGTGTTATCAAGAATATGAAGGAAACTGATAGAAAGTGCACCCTCCAAACCTCTTGTATCATTGGATATTTGTAATTAGTTGTTTCTGCCAGCTATGAACTGGAGTCAATTTTGTTGCAGCCATTAGTTGTTAAATGGGCATAAAGTGAGGACAGTTTGACAGATGAGGGCATAGATATGGCATTTTATATCAGTAATAGTAATTTTGTCAGAAGCATGTGAAATACCATTGGTTCTCCTTCCTCTGCTGATCATAGTCTACTCCATCAACTGCTGTGTTCATTCACTTCTAATAATCTTCAGGGTCTTCTTTGATGTGGAAAAAATAGATATGTTCAAGGCACAAATGGATAATGGTGCCTTGCAAAAATATTACTTAGAAATAGATTAAATGATCACATTATCACGATTCGCATCTGTGGGGCTGCTTTGCTTCACAATTCTGCTTTAATTATATCCCTCCCTCTGCCCTCAAGCCTGTGTGATATTTATATGACAAAGAGGTCCATTCTCTATCTTGTTCACAGCAGCCACTGTTTTTCTAGGAGAAGGTGCTTCCTTTGTCATCCTGTTTTATTTTTGTATGTATAAAAAGGATCTCTTTAAAACCTTAGCTTTTTGCCAACTGTGAAATAAGGGACCAGAAGAATGTTCCTTTTATCTGGTGTCTGCTGTTCCCTTTCTTATCCTTAAGAGATGACAAAGGAAAAGAAAAATGCTGAAGAGAATGAAAGGAAAATGCTGAGTATTTTTTCTGTAAGCCCCAGAGAATCTGAAACAGTGAAATGGCATTGGGCCTCAGATTAGAAGGTGTCTTTCAAGAAGCTGTTGTCTTTGACATTTAAATGTATTTTAAAGATTATGAGGCACATGAGGACAATGTGAAGCACTCTGCTGTGGGATACAGCTGAGAAAAAAAGCAAACAAACCAGTAATAACCATGGCAATGCCATTATCAAGATTAAAAAAGCAAAAAACACCATCAAGGTGGACATTTAACTCAATTTAGCCAGATTTTAAGATCTCTTCATCTTTTCAGCAACTAATTTGAAGACCCGTGTTGACGTTCCCTTAGCTTCTCTTTCTTACTTTGGAAGAACCCACTCCACTCTTTTTTACCCCATCCCTACTGATCCCATAGAGGATGGGGGAATACATTTTAGGAGATAAGGACTGATTTGAGTTATGCACTATCCTTAATCAGCCTTATTAAATAGTTTTATATGGGGTAAAAATGAAGGCTGTTGACAGCCAATTGAATAAATCAAAGAATTAGAGGTTAACAGTATTAGAAGATCTAGTTAAAAGTCATCTAATCTAATATCCTGACTCAAGCACGATTAACAGTTCCAGAAAGAGTTATTTATTCCACTAAGTAAATTTATTGGAATGGGAGGAGTTCCCAGCTTCTAATAGTGCATTCTAATATATTCCCAGTTCAGATGGTCAGATTTTTCTTTCAGTATAGGAGAGCCATTTTCCCTTATTCTCTTTCTATGTATTTAGCATCTTTTGTACAATGTCTTCACTGGTGAAGACAATCATTTAACCCTTTTTTTCAGTTAAAAAAAATCTGAATATTTTAAAATTTCTCAGAAACCAATTTTATTTATACTGAGAGTCTAAAAGAAAAAGAACCATATATGCCATTTTTGTCTTTGATAAGTTTATTGTATGTAGAAATACATAGCACCCTTTCTGGGGCCAATTCTATAACTTTATTTTTTTTTTAATTAAAGCTTTTTATTTGCAAAACATGTACATGGGTAATTTTTTAATATTGACCCTTGCAAAGCCTTCTGTTCCAAATTTTTCGCTCCTTTCCCCTACCCCCTCTCCAAGAGGGTAGGTGTGTATTAATTATGTTAAAATATATGACAAATTCATTATATGTATATAGTTATCTTGCTCTCCACTAATAATTAGTGAGCTAAACTTAAGAAGGAGTTGACTCAGAGGATCTGGGTTCAAATCCTCCATTATTTATTACCTTTGTGATGTTGAACAAGTCATTTTTAATCCCCCCGGTTTCCCCTGCTGTAAATGAGAAAGTTGAGATAAATGACCTTTGAGATTCTTTCCATTTTTAGATTTATGATCCTAAAATCACAGGAGAGCAAATTTTGGCTCTTTATGCACCTATCACTCTCTCTCTCTCTCTCTCAAGATATATCTATCTAGATATATCTATATATATCTTTGTATATGTGTGTGTATAATTCATTTTGTTTTTTATGTTATATATGAACACTTTTTTTTAATATATTTCCATATGAGTCATGTTGGGAGAAAAAAATCATAACAAAAGAGGGGAAAAAACAACAGCAAAAAAGGTGAAAATACTATGCTTCAATCCACATTGTCTCGATAGTTTCTCTCTCTGGATGTGGATGGCATTTCCCATCCAGAATTCATTACAATTGCATTGGATCACTAAATTGCTAAGAGGAACTAAGTCCATCCCAGTTGATCATCGTATAATCTTGTTCTTGTGTACAGTATTCTACTCACTTCACCTCATTTTATTGTTCCAACAACTCTGAAGAAATGGGTTCTATTATTATTCCCATATTACAGTTCATATAAGTATTTCCAGGCTTTTCTGAAAACAGTCTGCTCATCATTTCTTAAATAACAATTATATTCCATTGCATTCTTCAGCCATTCCTTAATTTGATGGGCATACACTCAATTTTCAACTTCTTTCAACTACAAAAAGGGCTGCAACAAATATTTTTGCACATGTAGGTCATTTTCCCTTTTTTAAGATCTCTTAGACCCAGTAGACACACTGGATCAAAGGATATGCACAGTTTTATAACCCTTTTGGCATACTTCCAAATTGCTCTTTAGAATGTTGGATCAGTCCATAATTTCAATAGGTGTGTATTTTTATATAAATAATTAACTTTAAGAAAGGTTGTCATCATTTTGTCTGTTTTACAGATCAGCACCTGAAGGATATAGAAGAAAAATACTTCAGAATATTATTGCCAAAGCTCATTTTATCAAACAGTAATGATCAACTAGTTGGACTAGAAGGAAGAATGTGACAAGGGGAGGCTTGAGAAATAAAACTAAATAGGTCTTAAATGGAAGCTTAATTATAGAAAATCTTAAAATGACAAACTAAGGATTTTGAATTTCATTTTAGAGACATTAAGGAATCATTGATGATTTTGAAGTGGGGTATGATGTCATCTGTTCTATATCTTAGAACATTAATTTGACAGCTATGTAGAGAATAGATTGAAATAATCCAGAGTGATCAAACAACATTTATTAAGTTCTTACTAAGTACTGTTCTCTGTGTTAGGCACTAAGGAAAGATACAAGTACCGAAAAAAAAAATCTTAAGGAGCAAGGGGCTTATGTTCCACTGTGAAATCAGCAAGCACACACGTATATATGTATGTATGTGAGTGTGTATGTATGTATGTATAAAGAAGTATAAGATAAAGGGGATAACATGCAAAGAAATTAAATATGAGGTAGTTTGGAAAGTAGGACATTAGTAATGTTGAGGAACTGGAGAAGTTTTTATGTAGAAGATGAAGTTTGATATGAATTTTAAAGGAACAGAGAAGGACTCTAAGGAGAAGGTGAAGTGGTAATACATTGCAGACATGAGAGATGATGACTTAAAAGACATGAAGTTGGAAGATGAAATTTTACATGTGAAGAACAAAGAGAAAACCAGTTTGACTAATTTTTAGGGCATGTGGTCAGATTGTATAGAACTTTCAAAACTACACAGAGGAGTTATATTTAATTCTAGAGGCAACAGAAAGTCTCCAAGGATGGTTAAGCAGTAGGGTCACATTGTTAAATCTGTACTTAAGGAAAACTGCTTTGGTGATAGTGTGTAGGATGGACTGAAGTGATTAGAGACTTGAAGTAGAAGGACTTGAAATTGGGAAACTTGCATTAATCAAGGATGAGGGCTAGATATAGGTGATAATAATGTGATTAGAAAGCAAGGAGAGTGTAAAAGATGCAGGTATAAACAAAGATAGAGGATTTTTTAGCTCCTATTAATCAGATGTGATCATACAATCAGAAAGAAGGAACCTTGTAGATAAAATTGCTCAGCCTTTTCCTTATATGGATAAGGAAATCATGATTCAGTGTGGTTAAGTAATAATAGCTAGCCTTTACATAGTGTTTTGAGATTTGTGAAGTACTTTACATTTTATCTTTTTAACAACTCTTAAGAAATAGGGTCTGTTATTATCCCTGTATTACAAATGAGGAAACTGAGGCTGCAGAGGTTGTGACTTGTTTAAGGTCACATTTCTAGTAAGTGTCTAGATCAGGATTCGAATTTAGATTTTCCAAATCCCAAATGCAGTGTTGTATTCACTTCATCACCTGGCTGTATTGCATTGTCTAAGATCACCCAGGTAATAGGTGACAAAGCTGGAATCTGAACCTTGTTCCCAAATCCAGCACTCTTCCTATTGCAAAACATTGCCTTCAGTGTCAATTAAATCAAGTTGTTCTCCCAAGTATCTTTCTTTTATTTTCCTTTAAAGTAAATTCCTTATACCTCCCCCAAGTTTGCTACATTTGTAGACAGGTTAAGAAAGTGAATTAAAAACGTATGAGTCATATTCCATGCCAGGTATTTGATAGCTACCAAATCCACATTTATTTAAGATCAAACTTGGTTTATTCAGTGTTTGGAATGCTCGGCTTTTATATGTCCATACTCCTCTGATAGATCCCAAACTCCCTGCTGCCAACTGTGGGTGTAGTGCTATTCTTCAGTTCTTTGCTCTTTATTCTGTTCTCCATTCCTACACGTGTCTATTCGCACATAGCCAGAGGGTGAATATAGTTCATTCCAGGCTCCGTCCTTTCATATTCCACTGTTAAAAATGCACAATCATATTTAGTTTTCATTCCTAGTGATTACTTCAGCATAGTCCATAAAAGAAAGTGGCCCAGCAGCTCTTAATTACTGCCAGTCACCTATCATTCTGAAGTCTGCCAGTCGTTTCCCTCAGAGAGTGGAAATAGCCAGTGTAATTTGAGTGTTAGGCTCTATTGAATTTTGACAGTCATATTTTGGATGTTGCTGCTGAGGACTCCTTTTTTCTATCAATTTCCTGGCAATTTCTGTGGTAGCTTAAAATGCATCTAGATTCATTGACACCTTGTTTGACTATAATAGAATCTAACATATCAGAGTGGTTTCCACTGTAACTAATAAATAATGTATTCTTTTTTTGGTAGATACCCAGTGTTGATGTTTTATAGTTCTTGCTTTACATAAATTCACATCATGCAAATTTGAATTTATGTAAAGAATTTTCAAGTTTGCATTAAAAAAACCCAAAACATGTTGACTTTACTGTACAGTACCATGTTCTCTCATTCCACTCCTGCCCTTTGGCTTGATGTTCTGCAGCCTTCCATCCCTTAAAAAAAAAGAAGACACCCTCCATAAAACACCCCCCAAATAAAACCATCAAGTAAAAGCAGAAGAGATGTAATACCACCTTTGGATTGAAGGCTTGACTTAAGCCTCTGGTGCCAAAAGAGCAGACCTTTGCCCTGCTCTGCCCACCTGCCCACGTGTTTGTCTTCCATCCATCTGCATCCAGGTCCCACTATCTGTCCCTGGTTCCTATGTGGTCTGTTCTGTCCTGTCTGTGGCCATACCTAGCCTCTACATGTCTGCCCCTTGCACCATCTTCTTGATTTTGGTCAGGATGCCACGTGGCTGGCCCTGGTCCTCATTGTTCCTCCTCTTGCTCTTCTCATGCCTCTTACCCCCATGGTCCATGTGTCCTTCCTTCATAGACACATGACCCCTTCCTTCCCCCCCCCCCCTCTCTCTCTTCCTCCCTTCCTCATATTGGTGGGAAAAATCTGTATTATATAAAAATACTTAGAGGTCTATGGAATACTATACTTAGGTAAAGTGAGAACTGTCTATGTTTGAAAAATTATCATGAAGTTCTATTTTTTTCCTCCTCTTTGTTTATGTAGTGTTAGCACTGTTAAGCTTTGTAGTTTGAGTCACTGAACTTGAATGTTTCCTCAGTCTTCTCCTTAGTTCCAAATTCTTTCTTGGAACTGAACTTCCTGGAGTAACATTGGTGGACCTTATAAACATGACCCTAAATAGATCAAAAGGTTCCAGGGTTTTTCTTCATATCTGTCAGAATCATTACAGAAAGAGTCTTATTTTCTGGGCCTCATTTTTTTTAAATCTATGTTGCAGTTGGATTAGATGATATCTAACACTTTTTAGTTTTACTATCTGATAATTTTGTTCTCTATATATTATTGTTCTATAAGAAATGATCAGCAGGATGATTTCAGAAAGATCTGGAGAAACTTACATGAATTGATGCTAAGTGAAATGAATAAAACCAGGAGAACATTGTATATAACAAAAAGAATATTATGTGATGATCAACTGTGATGGACTTTTCAACAATGAGGTGATTCGGGCCAATTCCAATAGACTTGGGATGGAGAGAGTCATCTATCTAGAAAAAGCACTATGGAGACTAAATGTGGATTAATTCACTTTTTTTGTTGTTGTTTGCTTGCTTTTTTTTCTTTCTATTTTTTTTTCCTTTTTTATCTGATTTTTCTTGTGCAACATGATAAATGTTGAAATATGTTTAGAAGAATTGCACATGTTTAACCTATATTGGATTACTTGCTATCTAGAGGAGGAGGATAGAGGGAAGGAAGGAAGAAAAATTTGGAACACAAGTTTTGTGAGGTGAAAGGTGAAAACTATCTTTGCATATATTTTGAAAATAAAAAGTGATTATAAAAAAAAAAAAGAAAGGGAAAAAAAAGGTGGGTCTTGACCCCAGGTGCCTCTGGGTACTTAGTATTCTTATGTTGCTTCTCTACTTCTACTTCTTCTTCCATTTCTACTTCCTCTTCTTTCTTCTTCTTCCTCTCTTTTCTCCTCCTCCTTCTCCTCCTCCTCCTTTGGGTTTTAAATGCTTTTGATATCAAGAAATCTCCCTAAAGAATTAAAATACATCTATGCTTAGTGGCTTGGGGGATTTAGAGGTTTTCAGAGAAAAAGTAACCATACCAATGATGCTGAAAGCAAGAAGTCATTTTTCAGAATATTGTAGCTTTTGCAATTGAAGGCATAAGACCAAACTTGAAACATCCAGCAGCAAGAGGAAAGAAACATAGAATAGAGAATTCTAGGCAAAGGACAGATCTGGCCCACAGTCTGTGGATAGAGACCAACTCAGGTGAATTGATTTTCACCAAAAGTCTAAAAAGAAGGGACTCAGAAGAGGAAGGCTCTTTAATATCCCGCCTTAATATAAGAGGTTCTGGTCAATCCTTTTGTTTAATATGGCCCACATGGATTCTTTCTCACTCTACAGGGCAGATAGGAAGTACATGCAACAGCCAGGGGGAGGAGATGAAGGAAGGAAAGATTTATTAAGTGCCTACTATGTGTTGGGTTCAGCGCTAACTAAACCCTGAGTTTATCATCTCAAGCCTCCTACCAGCTCTGGGAGGTAGGTGCTGTTATTGTCCTCATTTTACAGTTGAAAAAACTGAGGCAAACTGAGAATATGGGATTTACCCTGTCACACATTTTGTAAATTGAATTCAGGTCTTCTTGACTCCATGCTCAGCCCTCTATCAGCTCTCTAGCTGCCCTTAGGAGAAAAGGCCTGAGATAGCCATTCAGTGTAAAAGCAAGAGGGATTGTTTTGTTTTGTTTTGATTTTCTACCAAGTTAGGCTCTTCATTTAAGATACCCCAAACAACTCTGGTTCTTATGTGCATATAGAACCTGGGCCTCTGCCATAACTGGCATTTGGTGCCTATCTATTGCAAATGATCTGAGATGAATGGAATATTTTGCTTTCAGGATGCCAAACATCTGGATATTTTGAAACATCTGCATGAGTGATTTTTTTCATCAGATGGTTTGGCATAACGAAGTTTACAACCTCTTTGTCTTAATTGGATGTTTACCATGCCAGGATTGATCCAACGTTCTATTTAATGAGACCTAAGAGGAAAGGGGATGTTAAATAAACCCTCATGGTTTACCTTTCATTAATGTTTGCTCCATTGGAGTAAGATAAGGTTATTTAGCTTCGGCCTCTAAATGCTTCATTTAGATTTAAATGCCTGCATTTAAATCACAAGTAGACTTTATTGTCAGCAACAAGTCCTGAGGATGCCCTTGGCTTACTTCAGTCATTTATTTTTCTAAGAACTACAGAAAAGCTTGGGGGAGAAAAATGCTAATGACTCCTGTGGGTTCATAAAGCTTCCCCACTCCTCTCAACCCTAAATGAGTTTGTGGTGGCGTCAGTAATCCCCATGTTGCTAGTTTTCTCTGCTAAAGGTAAAAGATGTATTGGGGGGTTTTCCTATCTAGGATTAAATATGAAATAGCTATTTACTTAAATAGGCCATCACAAGAAAATTGAACTTTTGTTCTCCAGCATATCCTAAGAATGGCAGCCTAAGCAATCAAAACAGACTAGGCCACTAAAACAGGCCCTTCCTGCTGGGAGCCCTGCTGATCACAGGGGTCTATTGTAAGAGAAAGAAAAAGACAGTATTGTGGCGGAGAGCTGGGGAGCAGAGCAAAGAAGCAATGTTTCGGCGAGAGGCCTCTAAATTTTTATAGAACTGACTCAGCAGCATATTTATAATGCACCTCATAAGAGGTAGCCTTCAATCCAGCAGTTGAGTTTTGGGGATGCCATGGGTAGCTGCTGTTCTCAGGGAAGTCAAAGACTGGAGTTCACTGGAAAGGCCCTAGAAATGTGTTTCAGGGAAGGGGTGGGTGGAGCACAGAACTCTGTTGTTCATTTTCACATCTGGCCAGCAAGATGATAGTTTTTATTGAGAGTATCTTGTAAAACAGACTCATTTTGGCTTTAGGGAGACTCATCTTCTGAACTTTAGTCTATGGGTTAGCGGCACTTTAAAACATTGACTCATATTCAGTAAGGGCCCCAGGTTGATCCAAAATGGTTTGGGAGACTTTTCAGAAATTTCTTCCACAGATGTGTAAGAACATAGTTCAGTTGCTTTTTGGCAGCAGTTAATCTTTTTACTTCAATTCTCCTTTAAGTGAAAATATATTTTGTTTTTCCTGGGAGTGGATCTTTTTTATCTGGGCAGGGCAGAATTTCCTAGCTTTATAAACATGAGAGTACCAGATGTGAAGAAGATAGTGGTTTGGCAGCTGTGTTCTATACCTCTGGCCAGCATGGTTAAACATCTTTCTTGAGTTGGGTTTATGTGGTGTTTTTTTCTGTGAGGGTCTGTTGGGAGGCACTCTGCTGTGTCTCCATGCCCTTGTGGAAGTATGAGCACATTATTCAACTTCTTTTCACTGGAATAGTTGCGTAATAACTACATGCTATTAACACCTCATTTGATTTCTTGACATATCTTCTACCAATAACACAAATTTTAACTCTATAACAATAATAGCTAGCTTTTGTATTGCATTTTAAGATTCATATATATATATATATATATATATATATATACGTGTGTGTGTGTGAGAGAGAGCTTTATATAATATTATGCAACTGTTCCACACCTTTTTCTTTACAACAATCCTAAGAGCTTGGTATTCTATAATTGTCCCCATTTTATAGCTGAGGAAACTGAGGCTGTAAGGTTAAATGGTGTACTCAGGATCATACAGTAAAAGAAGCAGGATTCCACTTAAAATCTTTCTGTTCAATACAATTCACTGTGCCACTTTGCAGAATCTCAAATTTTGCAAACGTATTGACCTCAGAAAAGACTTCTTTCTTTTTGAGAGGATCTTTAGCATTGTAAAGTGGGCAAAAACTGTGTCCTCCAACCTTCCTTGTGAGTCTCCCTCTCTGTGGTACCCAGCTGATACAGAGAATGATTAGATGAACTATGTATATAAGGGTGAGGGAAAGATAAAGAATATTAAAAGTAGGGAAATGATCAAGTTCACTAGCATAAAATAAAAAATTTTAACTTAAACTTAAAAAAGAAGTAATAGGACCTGCAATGACTGATATAAATAATTTATAAAATATGTAGAAATGTATTTCTGCTTTTATTGAGTATATCAGATACTTTGAGGAGACCCTTGGGAAAATACCCTCAAGTATTACTAATCACATATTTCTCAGATTTTTAAAACAACTTAAAATCCACATTTTTTTTTTATTCCTTTCATTCTAACTAGTTTTCAAGAACTTGTTCAATTTCAAAAGTAAAAAGAGGCACTCCAATCATTACTGCTTTATTTTAACTATGTGTAGTGGTGGTGGTCCAGATGTGAACTATATGAGCTTAATACTGTTTTCTTTTGATGTGGGATATGTCTCTTACCAACCTTCACTAAACATATCTTGCCATTTCCTGTGGTATTCCAGAATATATTTGTCTAATGAATACTGAGGTAATGTGGATATAAATGTGAATCTTGTTAAGACACTTCTGTCTTGAGAAGTGGTGGGTGGTTCTTGAAACTGGGTTGTTCTTATGGACAAGTATAAGGAAACAACAGTTCTCAAATACCTAGTTACTTGCAATTGACTACACAGCAATATAAAATTTTGTATAGACAGACAATTTGGAGAGCTAATTAAGACCCCTTTAACCCTTTCACAGTGGAGAACCATAGTGATACAAGTCAATTAGATTATTCTTTTATTTACCTGAGCCTGGAATTGCATTCAGACCCAAATGATAGCATATGGTTTCATGTAGTGAGGGTTCAGTTCATAAAATCGGATCATCTGTAAATCTACAGACTATTTGAAACAATCCAATTTATTTTGAAAGATTAAAGGTATTTCTCTGCCTCTTGTAACACACATGTTCCTAACACTGATTCATCTGATGACAGAATGAGAGATCCGTGAAGAAACATTGACAGCCAAGGGTTTGCTAAATGCCGACTTCACTCCACTAGGCTAGCATCAATGATTTACTGACTTCACCCAGTGTGAACTGTTTTGGTATCACTTGCTCTGGGGGTTGGATGTTTTTTCATTTGATTAGCAGGCTATAAATAGTTTGCTATTTTTCTTTTGTCAACATTTTCTTTGACTATCCATATGGAATCAGTTCTGTGAACTCTTTTAGACTGGATTGTTGATTTGTTTGTGAGTTTCCCTTTTGGATATATTTAGACATTAATGTTAGGTCAATTTCTATTGAATTCCTGTAATATCTGTTTTATCATTTCTGAGAGGACAATACAGGGCTTTAATGAACTATTTTACAGTTAATAAGCAAAAAGATAGAAACACAGACAATTTTGTGGGGCATTTTTGTTTTGTTTTTTGGTTTAGAGAAATAATTTCATAGACATTGGGGAATGCATGATGACTAAAATTCCCCCTGCTGTTCAACCAATGCAAGTCACCAACTTCTCTATAGCTTCTAGTCTTTCTTATTCTGGTATCAGTTCTGATCCATGATTGGTGATTTGTGTGGCCATTTAGGCATGACCTTAGAGAAGTCATTTCTTAAACTTTTAGAACTTTAATTTCTTTGTCTATAAAATGGAGATAATAATCATATTTATATAACATGTTTATAAATTACTATTTTCTTTTTATATTCTAAGAAAGAGATTAAAAAATCTGCACTGATTTGTCCTTACCTAGTAATTATTGGAACCAGGATATGAATTCACATCTCCTAATTTTAAAATTTTAAATCCAGTGCCTTTTCTAGTACAACAGCTTGAGTTCCTGAATATTTGATTGGCTTGTTACGAGAATTCAATGAGATAATGGAAGGGAAAACACTTTGAAACAATATTTACATAAATATAATTAATACCATTATTATTATTATCTACCATTCAAATGAAAACAGTGTCCTTCCCTTACACCAATGTCCTTACCCTTTAAAATAAAACTAAAGGAATCCTTTGACACCCAGGGAAATTTGTTTATTATTGGCATTAGAACATGAATTTAAAATCAACAAAAGCAGCAAGCAATTGAAATGAAGCCTTGCTTCACAGAATTATTGACCTGGAAAAGATATACAGACAAAACAACACTTAAGTTGTCCCAGAAGTTGGATATACTGCTTTTAATTAGACCACCAACAAAAAGTGATTAGTTATCCTTTTTAACAATCATTCATTTTTATATGTAATCTAAGTGATCTGGTAGTAATTGGCTAATAAGTTGACATCTTAACATTTGGGGGATTAGTATAGCAAAAGTAGTTTCATTACTAGTGATAAATCTGATTTATATTAATAATATAGGATTAATTGAAAGAGTTAATTGGCCTTCTTCTATCACTGCAAGCTGGTTAAGGCCTATTTTATACCAAGGAAATTTATAACCATTTACCATTACTCTGATAATGAGGATGTCACTAATAATTGCTATTCAGGTTGCAATAATGCTGTGAGATAAATGAACAAATATTATTACTCTCATTTCACAGATGAAGGCATTGAGGTTCAAATGGGTAACTGACTTGTTTAGGATCATATGGATGGCAAGTGACAGAGTCAGCACTTGAATCCAGGTCTTTTTCATCCAAGTCCTATTCTTTTAACATTTGATCATGCAGTCTCATATTTGAATACAAAACAATTTATGGGAATCTTCACATTTTAAGTTGTTCGGATCACTGGCATATTTATGGAAAAAACTGGAAGTTTTCAAATATATTAAAGGCCAGAGTTTCTTAAACCATAACCCTTTTTCCTTAAGAAAATTTTACATGACTCCAGATATCGTAGGTATATACAATAGATATTCAAATCAGACATTTATTGATAATAAATAATAATTTCACAATAAGTTATGTGGACCCATATAAAATTATAGCCCTGTTGCCTACATGTCAGCCTCATACATCTTTGTTGTTTCATTTGAAAGGGCTGTTTGGTTTGCAGTTAGTAGTGAGAAAAAATTGTTATAATATATGCTATATGCCATTGCATATAGAATAGAAAAACAAACCTTGGAATTGTGGTCAATGAACACAGTCATTTACTGTTTGTGTGATTGTGAGCAAATTCTTTACTCTTTCTGGGTCTCAGTTTTTTCATCTAATAAATGGGGGGAGGAAGAGGCATTAGAGCACATGAATGCTAAGGTCCTTGTAAATTGATGATCTTATGATTTGTCAAGTTGGACTCAAGTTATATTTATATCTATACAGCACTTTAAAAGTGCTTTCATTCCATCAAGCTTATGATTTAGAGAATATAGGTATCATACCCACTTAGCAGATATAAAAATCAAGTCTTTGAGAAAGAAGTTCAGTAATTTTGTCTTTGATCTCCCAAATAGTAAATATCTTTGCCAGGAATTAAACTCTTCATTCTTGATTTCAAATCTAATGATGTATATACTAGAAGTAATTTTTGTTCCAAATAAGTTATAAATCCTTTAACCTGAGACCTTAAGTGCTTGTGGACCCTAAGACATTTGTAGTATAAGATATAGCCTGAGGCTGAAAGAAGAAATTAAAAACATGGAAATATAGGCATTAGAACCAAAACACATCATTTGGTCTGGATTCTTATTTTATAGATAATTAAATTGAGGAAGGGCAAAGTGACTTCCCCTAGATCACAAAGCTGTGGAGGGAAAAATTGGAAATCAGACTTGGCTCTTATGATTTTATATGTTATGTCTTTTTTTTTTTAATTAAAGATTGAGTCTCAAGCTCCTTGAGAGTTGGACCTGTTTAATTTTTGAAGTTTTAGCTCTACTTCCTGGCATAGTGTCTGGCACATAGTCAGCTTTAGATACTTTTTTTGTTGTTGTTGATTGGTTGGTTGAGCCAGCTAAAGTGCTATAGCTATATGGCATTTAGTTATATGACAATTTTCTGAATTGTGCTCTTGGATTGATTCCACTAAATTTCTAGTACAGTACAAGTGAGAGTGAGGCTCATAGATGGAGCAAAGGAAAACAAGTTGGTTACAAATGACTGAGTGTATCTTGGGACCCTCTTACTTCTATATACTATAAGTGACATGTGTCCATGGCTTACATCCTCAAAAACTAGAAAGAGCTAGTTGTATTCCATGCAAAGTAGTCCTGACAAACCTGTCTTAGAGCCTTCTACATTGGGGATTCTTCTATTTCAGTCCCCTTTCCAGCCCCCCTCCTTAACTGAACCCTGATGTCATACTGATTATTTTTACCTGCTGGAGTTTGCCAACAGCTAATATCTAGTGGAAAGTGTTACCCTTGTTTCTAGTAAGTATACTTGTGGGGAAAAGATAAAAGTGGGGCCAATTTTAGAGGCAGAAAACCCTCACAGCCTAAATAGTCCATATTGATCATTCCTAAACCAACTTAGAGGTGTGGATTTATCTGTAATTAACATTGAGGGGATGGGACTAGACAGCCTCTGAGGTTCCTTCTATACTCTGGTGACTCTTCTGTGTCTAACAGTCTTTGTGCTAATTTTGTCTTTATTGAAAGACAAAGCATTATTGAATCCCTAGAAAAGATGGATAATCATAAGGTCTCCCATTGGCTATATTTTCTATATGCTATATAACTTCACTTTTAATTTGGCATGGCTTCGATAAATCACAATAAAGTATCATTTCAGAGTTAATATTCTGTAGAAAATTCCTCAGGGATGATTTTCTATGGCATATTATCCTTGAGTTTTTTTTGCTAAAGTCTTACATTGTAATGCCTAATTGTGGCAGGGGAAATGACCCAGGTTTCATAAGGTCCATTAGTTCTGGCAGATCATACCAAGTGGGACAAACTTTAAATATAGGCCCCACATTGAACAAAGAAGAACTGTTTTTTCTTTCTTTTTTTTTTTTTGATAATTTTTTTTTATTTTTATTTTATTTGCATAACATATGTGTGGGTAATTCTTCAACAATAACCCTTACATAGCTTTCCATTACAAATTTTTCCCCCAACTCCCCACCCCTCCCCTAGATGGCAGGATATCCACTACATGTTAATTATGTTAAAATATTGGCAAATCGAATATATGTATACATATTTCCAAACTTATCATTGGTGTGCAAGAAAAATCTTATCTACACAAACGATATATCAGATAAAGGAAACACAGTGTAAGCAAACATCAATCAAGGAGTATGAGAATGTTATGTTGTGGTCCACATTTCACATCCCTCTCTCTGGGTGTATATGACTTTCTTCAGTGAACAATTGGAGGTGGTTTGAAACATTTCATTGTTGAAGAGAGCCATGTCCATCAGAATTGATCGTCATATAGTACTGTTGTTGCCGTGTATAATGATCTCCTGGTTCTGCTCATTTCACTCAGCATCAGTTCATGTAAGTCTCTCCAGGCCTCTCTGAAATCATCTTGCTGGTCATTTCTTACAGAACAATAATATTCCATAGTATTCATATACCATAATTTATTCAGCCATTCTCCAATTGAAGGGCATCTATTCAATTTCCAGTTTCTAGCCACTACAAAAAGGGCTGCCACAAACATTCTTGCACATGTGGGGCCTTTTCCTTCCTTTATGATTTCTTTGGGATATAAGCCTAATAGAAATGCTGCTGGGTCAAAGGGTATGCACAGTTTGATAACTTTTTGAGCATAGCTCCAAATTGTTCTCCAGAATGGCTGTATCCGTTTACAGCTCCACCAACAATGCATCAGTGTCCCAGCCCTCCCACAACCCCTCCAACATTCA
>JAJPUD010009398.1:21651-36136 GCA_023553655.1 Myrmecobius fasciatus
TTTTTGAGCATAGCTCCAAATTGTTCTCCAGAATGGCTGTATCCGTTTACAGCTCCACCAACAATGCATCAGTGTCCCAGCCCTCCCACAACCCCTCCAACATTCATCATTAACTTTTCCTGTCATTTTAGCCAATCTGACAGGTGTGAAGTGGTACCTCAGGGTTGTCTTGATTTGCATTTCTCTGATCAATAGTGATTTGGAGCACCTTTTCATATGACTATAAATAGTTTTAATTTCATCCTCTGAAAATTGTCTGTTCATATCCTTTGACCATTTATTGATTGGAGAATGGCTTGAATTTTTATAAATATGAGACAATTCTCTATATATTTTAGAGATGAGACCTTTATCAGAACCCTTAAATGTAAAGATGATTTCCCAATTTATTGCTTCCCTCCTAATCTTGTCTGCATTGATTTTGTTTGTACAAAAACTTTTTAACTTAATATAGTCAAAGTTATCTATCTGGTTTTCAATTAAAAGTTCCAGTTAGAAGAACTGTTTTTTCAATCAACAAATATAAATTAAACTCCTACCAAATTTAGGTACTATATCAGTTATTAAGGAAAAAAAAAACACGGATAAGTAAGGCAGTTCCTACCCTAAAGAAATATATAATTTGTTCTGAATTCATAATCTAGTAACATCAAAACTGTAAGTCTAATATTTTATATATCTTTATATAAGATTTGGGGGAGATTAAAAAGAAAGTATCCTGCAAAAAGGATACAGATAATGAAGGTTTTGGCTACAGTAGCCATCTCCTGGAGTATGGAAGGGTCAGAATTTATGTCAGTGGAGGGGATACCCTCATATAAATAAAATCAGAATATTGGAGAAATTGAATTAGAAAATGGGATGTTCCAACCAGAAGCCTTTGTTTTTCTACCATGTAACAAAATTTTCTGTGGTTTGGGCAATAATTTAACAAAGACTTATGTTAAAGCAAGAAAGGATCTTGGAAGTCCCCCTCCTATTACAGATATAAACTTTTGGATTAAATCTGTGATGTATTAACAGCTATGAGTGATCAGCCTTTAGAGATGTGATATGGGTAGAAAAAGGAGAAACGAGGAAGCTAACAAAAAAGATCCATTATCTTTCATTTGAACTTTTAAAGAGGCTCTTTCATGACTACTGTACATCTCTGTAAGGTTACAGTATTTACTCTCTCATCTTGGTCCTCCTGGGCTCAGGAGACCCCTCTGCATGCTTTGTGATCTAGCTACATTGCTCCCATTCTTTGAACTCAACATTCCACATCCCATATTTTACTTTTGCTGAGAC
This sequence comes from Myrmecobius fasciatus, assembly GCA_023553655.1. Classification (NCBI taxonomy): domain Eukaryota; kingdom Metazoa; phylum Chordata; class Mammalia; order Dasyuromorphia; family Myrmecobiidae; genus Myrmecobius; species Myrmecobius fasciatus. Next base: position 22,942 of record JAJPUD010009398.1, read on the forward strand.
AGGTCTGAAATCCTTTCTCTTCTCACTACTACCTCTTGAATCCTTGGCTTTCTTCAACATTAAGCTCTGCCTGCTCTCAAAGACTTTTCTTGGGCTTCTCGGATGATATAAGCTTTCTTTCTGAAATCACTTGAAGTCACTCTCTCAGTATTTTACACATATCTATTGATTTATGTGGTATTACCCTCATTATACTGTAAACTTTTTTTTTTTTTTTTGCTTTTTGCTGAGGCAATTGGGGTTAAGTGACTTGCCCAGGGTCACACAGCTAGGAAGTGTCTGAGACCAGATTTGAACTCAGGTCCTCCTGACTTCAGGGCTGGTGCTCTAACCACTGCACCACCTAGCTGCCCCCAATACTGTAAACTCTTTAGGGCAGAAACTGTTTTCCCTTCTTTTAAATATCTAGTGTTTAATCTGACATAGAGTTTAATCTGACATAGAGTTTAATAAATTCTTGTTAATTAGCTGACTTGATTAATTGACATAGTGGTTATCACCGAGAAGTTAGTTAGTTTTTTTTTTTTTTTTTAAGCACTTGGCATATTAAGTGACTTGCCCAGAATTATATAACTAGTATGTATAGTCATACAACCAGTGTCTGATGCCTGATTTAAATTCAGGTAGTTCTGATTTCAGAGCCAGTACTCTATTCACTTCACTACCTAGCTGCCCCCAGAAGTTAAATTTAAAAAGCAGTCCTCTAGCATGTTCATTATGTTCACGTATTTCAAAGCTCCTACTATTTAGGAATACTCTTCAGTTAATTGTTTTCCTGTGCTGCAGTGCCCTTATGAACTAAAAGGGTTAATATATTTTCAAATATGCCTAATTGACTCCTCCTGAGAGAATGCATCTCAGAGTCATCCCTAATAATCTGGATATTTTGAGAAGCAGGAATTTTAGAAATGACTTTACAAACATTTCTGCTCTTTGTTTTCCCACCGTATAACAATTTTCTAGGGTTCTAGGCACATACTTCAGAATTAGGTGGTTCACACAGACTGCAAGTAAAACAAAAACAGATTGAAAAAAGGTTTTAGAATATCAAAGCAACATGCAGAGAAAACTTAATATTGTTTTATAATACTTTTAACCTGACCCACATCCAGATCTGGGAGTTAAAGCAACCTAGAGAAGAATTATATGCTATGAGAAAAGAGAAAAAATACTGACTTTGTGGAAAGGCCTGTTAATTCTAATCATTTCTGAATGTGATTTTGGAACTCCCTAGGAAGAGATTTTACATGCATGGTGAAAATATGTGTGTCTTTTCAGGTTTGTGGAGAAAAACAGCGCTTTGAGAAGTTGATGGAACATTTCAGAAATGAAGATAACAACATAGATTTTATGGTAAGTTATTTTAGCAGCAAATTGAATGTATTGTTACATGAAATTTCTGCATTTTGGGAAAACATGTAGATGATATGTTCATAGTAAACATAATGAAACAAGAGTACAGCATGTTATTGTTAGCCCTTGAAATGTCTGTTTTAATTTATCAGTTTTCTTTGGTTCATGAGTATGTTTTGCTGTAGTATATATATATATCACGATATCATAAAATGGACTCTAGGACCAATTTTGCAGCATATTAGAGGAAGATTCAGTTAGGAAAAAGAATCCAGACCCAATGCTTCTTGCCTCTAAAGACATACACAGTCCTATATCTGTGATGACATGGCACTTGTGCAACATCTGCATTCTTTGGTTGGTACCAGCTATGCCAGTGATACACAGCATGAACCTTTTCAAAGTCATGGTACCACATTTTGAAGAATGAAAAAATATATTGGCATATGAGATGGATGTGTTGATAAACATTTCAAAGGAGGTGCTTAAGAGGATGCATTTTTGTATCTTGAGCTTCTGATAATCATCTATTAATGACTATAGTTTTATTGGAAAGTATGGTAAGATTTAAATAATTTTATTGCTTCCCTTCTCCCACCCCCAGCCCTCCTTTTTCCACATACACAGAATAGTTTCATTCAGACTGCTGAACATGAAAAAAGATATAATTGAACACTATCCAAGTCTCCTGCCAGCAGTAAAAGGACAAGATGGCACTTTAATTAATGCCTTGATCCTTATAAGTTAACCACTGAGCATAATTTTCTCTAGTAAAAGGCCTCAGAGTAGAACTAGTCCCAGACTGCCAGATTCTTTCCGACTTAACACAGTTTCCTCTGGGTATCTTTTTGGGACCAGAGATAACATTGTGTGGGCTTGACTCTTCAAGAAAGCCCTACACTGCAACTGACCCACCTGGGGTCACCCATGTGGAAAGTCAGCACTCATTCATTCCAAGATAAGGGACATCAGACAAAAGATCAATTTACCTTACTGAAATTTCTTGTGGTTTGGATTGTTAACTGCAAAATATGAGAAAGATGAATCATAGATGTTTAACCTCCAGAACAGCATAATTTAAAATTTTGCTACTTATAGTTCATCAGTTTTGTGTATGTGTATTTTTTTCTTCCTCTACTATCACTTCTCTAGAGGAAAAGAGAAGATTAGGAAGGGTATATAATTTGATAATATATATATACATATATGCTTCTGCTTTTAATCTGTAGAAATTACTGAGATGCTTTAATACTTTTCAATGAATTTTTAACTTTGGCAGTGGTTTCTTAAGAGGTACAGAGTCCACATTAGTTTGGGATCTTAGTCCAATTGAGAAGCCCCTTTGAGCTTTTTTAATTGAGTTGAAATTGTTAATTATATTAGGGATGTGTAAGCATCCATGAATCAGTCATCTGCCCATTTCTCTTGCTAAAAGAAAAGTGTTGATCCCTTCCATTGTGTACATATGCAGCCTTTATGTAAATGAGAGCTGCTAACAAAGCTATGAAATATGCATCTCCAAGGGGATGCTTGAACCTTCACTCACAAATGAATTTATTTCTCATTCTGCTCTTTAATGGGGTTGCTTCTTTTTGTCATTGAGCTTATTAAAAATATGGCAGCTTTGCTTCACAGAGCAGTATATAGTTAATAGCAAATAAGTGAACATTTGAAATCCTGCTACCACCATCTGGTCTTAACTAGAGCTACATGTTATTTAAAATGATATATAACAAATCAATTCAGAAGAGAAACTAACAGCCTAAGTCTTGTAAAGGAAAATCAAGGGTACTTATGAAGTGCAGCTGAAATCTTCTTTCCCCAGTTGCCCTCATTAGAGGGCTGGAAGGAAGGGTCCTCAACAAGTCATTTGAACCTGTTTATAAAAAGATAGGAGCATATTCATAGACAATCAAAACCCCCAAATTTATTGACTCCTTTCTTTAAATTTCCAGAAATAGGACATTATATGACCTGTCTTGATGCTCAGATTTAGTTAAATATCCTCAGCATTAGAAAGTTCTTCCTGCAAGGTCTAATTTAAAATCATGTCCCTTAGAATAATATGTTAAGCTGGAAAAAGAACTCAGAGAACTTGGTTTGCTACCTTTATGGTCTTGATTAAAACTCCTTTTCTCTGATCATCACTCTTCTCATTTTTAAGATTTGGACTAAATGACCTCTAATTTCCTTTTAGCTCTGATTTCCTTATTTGTTTTTGTTGTTGTTGTTGTTGTTGTTTATTTTTATTTTATTTTTTATTAAAACTTTTTTATTTTCAAAACATATGCATAGATAATTTTCAACATTCACCCTTGAAAAAATAGTTTCACAATTTTTTTCCTCTCTTCCCCTAGACAGCAAGTGATCTAATGTATGTTAAATGTGTGCAATTCTTCTATATATATTTCCACAATTATCATGCTGCACAAGAAAAATCAAATCAAAAAGGAAAAAAAAAATGAAAAAGAAAACAAAATACAAGCAAATAACAATTTTAAAAAAGTGAAAATATTATATAGTGATCCACATTCAGTCCCCACAGTCCTCTCTCTGGGTGCAGATGGTTCTCTCCATCACAAGTCCATTGGAATTGGCCTGAATCACCTCACTATTGAAAAGAGCCACTTCCTTCAGAATCATATAATCTTGCTGTTGCTGTTACAATGTTCTCCTGGTTCTACTCAATTCAGTTTTAGCTCTAATTTCCATGAATAGAATAACATTCTGTTGGTTTGTCTATATTCAGCATGGAAACATGCAACAAATCAGTTATGGAATCTTTATATATGACCTAGATATAGAGACTACCATAGCTGGAAGGAATCTTAGAGATTATGTGGTCCAGTCCCTTCATTTGGCAGGTAGGAGACTAGATTCTCCTAGGACTTGTGGTTACTCTATAGTATTCTTTACAGCTACTAAGTACTCTTGTGACCTGAGAGACTACCTTAAAGGAAAAAGCAGCTACAATTAAATAACAGATGATCTACAGAAAGAGTATGTACCAAGGAAAACATTAATTAAACCCGGAAACTGGAAACCATTCTTAGAGAGAAGATAAATGTAGTTCTTCTCAAGGACTTAAGCTTTCTTGGTAGAAGGTTATTACATGACAACCTTGGGAAAAAATAGCTATCAAGTTATCTTAATGTTTTGTAAAAATATCTTTCTCTATTACAAAAGAAAAAGGGAATTGGTTGAACTATATTACAGCATCTTCTACAGTGGATACCCAGTTAGTTGTGGGAGGATTTTAGGGTTAAAAGGTGTCTATGGCAATGAGAAAATTGGGAGTAAAATCATTATTTATATTGAGTTATTGTTAGGAATTCATTAAGGAGGGGAAGAGAGTTTAAAAGTCTCAGCACAACACATTGGCAAGGAGAAGTGAATGAAAATAGGGTTGCAAAACTGTCCGATGGGAAATTGTTTTCTTGGAAAAGTTTCCCCACAGGGTTGGGTGGAGAAGGCATACAGTGGGACTCAGGCTAGAGTGTGCTAACCTCGAGTTCTTTTCCTTTCAGGTGGCATCTATGCAGTTCATTAACATTGTAGTCCATTCAGTTGAAGACATGAATTTCAGAGTTCATCTCCAGTATGAATTTACCAAATTAGGCCTCGATGAGTACTTGGATGTGAGTATCACTGAGACTATAGGCTATACTGTGGTGCTTGATTTATGTGACCAGTTCTAATTAGCCATTTCCAAAGGGAAAGGAATTTAATTATTCTCCAACTCTTAATCAGCCAATCAGGACCTCAATATGGTCCAGTAAACTATGGCCATGTTGGCTAAAGGGTTCGAATCAGGGTATTGCGTGATCTGCTTCTGTGGGCTTCTCTGCCAATAAAGCCAGATTTTTTTCAGAGCTCCTGAGACCTTAGTCTGTCTCCTGCCAGAAGCAGCCTCTTAGTAGCAAAGTCAGCTAACCCCACACATGCCTCAGGCTGCTGCAGCTGCAGCTGCTTCTGTAGGCCCAGTACAGCCTCTGTTCTTACTTTGAGCCCAGACTACTGGACTGTGCAGGCTGTGAGCAGTAAAAGTCAAAGACCATGACTGCAAGTGAGTGGTCGATGGTTATGTCATAAAAATAAAGCCCGAAAGCAACTTGGGAAGCTTGTTCCTTCCCGGGTTCTGACACATTTTATTTTTATATGGCGGTTACCACTTCAGAAGTTTTTAATTCTTGGACCAGGGATATGGAGAGGCATGGCCCCACATCTGTCTGTTCTACTTCATACTCCCTTGCAAAGTGCCTACCTTGTTCCTGGAGTTCCAGTATCCTGCTTTAGACTTCAAATTCTGCTGTAATCTGATTCAGAAAATTTGATTGAAACTTCCCAAATAGGCTTAGACAGGGAGCCTAAATGTCCTTGGGATATCTGCAGGGTAAACTTTGCAGAATCTGCTTATAAAGGATAGTGTATTGTGCTCTCAGCTTGTTTCCACCACTAGTTATATTGACTTCTTATTTATGGATAGTCTAGAGCACTGTTCCCAACTTCAGATTTCCTTTTTGAATTCTCATCTATCTGCAAGTGTCTAAATCTTGCTTGCTAGTCACACATTTATTAATATGATCATATAGTCTCTTAACAAAGGGAGAAAGGGCTGTAAGGTAGGCCAAGTGACCTGGTGCAGAGAGGTCACCAGTCTTGATCCTTAGTGTTGAGTATATTTTTCACACATGAATTTAAATTTTGAAAATTTCCAGGAGCTAATTCAGCAATTTTTTTTTATCATGCCTTTTGGAACTAGAATCCAGACATACCCAAAATTGGAATTAATGCTTTCAGTAGCCATTTCCTTAATTTAATGTCTCCCTTGTCCTTAGAAACAAAATGAGGGTTTTTGTGGACCAGAAGCAAGAATTTTCCTAGAGTCTAAGACTTCCATCTCACTCTCTAGCTGGTGACTCTGATCCCTTAGGATAGAGTGAAGTATTATTCTGTGATTATTCCCATTTTACAGATGAGAAAACTGACACTGAGAAAAATTAAATGACTTGCCCATTTGTTGGTAGCTGTCTGGACAGAATTCTAATTTGAATTTTTCTGCATTTAAGCCCAGTACTCTATACATTACCTTACTTATTCTTCACTGGCATCAAGAAATATTTTATACTGAGTTTAGGGAAAAAAAAAATAAAAAAGGCCAAGCTCTTTCTTTTTGTTTTCATTTAGTGTTAGAACCATGCTTTGATGGACCTTGGTGGTTGGTATTTTGTTGTTATTCAAAGGGCTGATGAAGAAGATCTATATCCAATGTAGAATCAAGTTATCTAACCTCCCACCTTTTACTCAGCCAGAAACCCTTGCTAAATATGAAAATCTCTTTAGATTTCAGGTTACCCATTTTGAAGTGACTTTCCCCCTCTTCAGTACTGTTTTTAACGTTTCATTTTAACCTCGTTTCATCTATATAAAGTATTCCAGATTGTGCTAAGGGCATTGATTGATTCATCAGGCTCCATATCCCTTATAGGAATGACCACATGACCTTAGAGATGATCCTTTGTTATGGAGGGTTTGAGGGAAATCTGGGAATTAAAAAAACATAAAATAAAACAAGTGAAATGTGTAGAATGGATGGCTACTGTTTGCTTTCTCTTTCCAAACCTGTACCAATAGACCGTGTGCTTTGAATTTCAGAAGCTGAAACATACAGAAAGCGACAAGCTACAGGTGCAGATTCAAGCTTACCTGGATAATGTATTTGATGTGGGAGCTTTGCTGGAAGATGCAGAAACCAAGAATGCAGCCTTGGAAAGGGTTGAAGAACTGGAAGAAAACATTTCTCATGTAAATACACCCCCACCCAAAACAGACCTTACTAATATTTCACTGTGCATAAAACTAGGAACAAGATTGATCTTCCAGGAAATGAACCTGCAGAATTGGGAAAGTGTAGAAGGGTTGTTGGGGCCCATAACCATATGAAGGGGGGAAACATTGAAAACATTGTGGTAGATTGCAGACACTTATATAGTTCCATGGGCTGCTAAGTGGTGCAGTGGATAGCATGACTGGCCTGAAGTCCAGAAGAATTTTCTCCCTGAGTTCAAATCTGGTCTCAGACTAATTGTGTGACTCTGGGCAAGTCACTTTACCCTATTTGCCTCAGTTTCCTCATCTGCAAAATGAACTGGAAAGGGAAAAAAGAAAATTACTCCAATAACTTTGCCAGGAGAATCCCAAACGGAGTCATGGAGAATCAGACAATAATAACAGTGAAATTCCATTCAAAGTGGGCAGATTTTCTTATCCTGAATTTACTTCCTTTGACTGAGGCTGACCAGGGAAGACATAGTTCAGCAAGTAGGAAAAGCTTTGACTCTGGCATTAGGATCTGGTTTCAAATTCCACCTCTGATGTACAACATCTCTGTGATTGTGATAAAGTCATTTAACTTTGATAGACTTCCTTTTCCTTATCTGTAAAATTTTAGAATGGAGGTTAGACTAATTCACCTCTGAGATGGTTTTTAGGTCTGTATTTAGGATTCTGTGGTCTTAATTTTTGTATGGCAGCTATAGGAGAGGTAAGTAATAGAAGCCAGTGACTGAAAAAAATGTAACTCACATATGAACTACTTGGTTCTACATAATTGTAAATAATATTCCCATTAATTTCTACTAAAAGCCCATGAAGAGAGTTGCATGGGCATGGGGGAGGGGGTGTAAGGATAGTGGAAAGAGTTCTGGATTTGGAATCAAAGTCTTGACTTTAAATCTTGTCTCTGCTAGATACCACTCGTCATTTAACTCAGTTTCCTCTTCTGTGTAATGAAGGCCTTCTACTAGATAATTTTTGAGGCCCCTTTCAGCTCTCGGTCTCTGATGGATGATTCAAAGCACAACCTAATACATCTGGACCATCCTACATACTTCACATTTCTGCCATGCTCTTGTTTTAAGAGATAAATGGATTTGATTCAATGAGATAATTTTCAAAGAAATCAACAAGTCTGTCCCTTGATCCTTTTCTTTGGATATAATTGACCTGTTTCCATTCATGATTGCATAATCAGTCAGTCAGTAAACATTTATTAAGTACTTATGTATACTGGGCAGTAAGTGTCTGGGATTAAAGAAAGGCAAAAGATAGTTTCTGTCCTCAAAGAGCTCACAAGCTACTAGGGAAAGCCAACACTTAAAAAGAAGCTAAAAGAGAGATTACCTGGCAAGAAGGAATGAAGTCCAGGAGTGTAGTTTAGGAGCAAATTATAGGATTACTGCTCCCTTAGGATGTCTGATGCTCCATCTTCTGTGGTGTATATGGGAGAAACTCTCCATGGCACTCTCTATGTTTTCCAGCAAGAGGGAAGCCTCCGAGGAGCCCCAGGGGTAGAGTGTACTGGGGAGGTGTGAGATTCAGGGCTAAGGTATCTTGGAGGATAATGAGAGTCCAGAGGGCACAATGATGAAATTTAGAGTATAGCAGGTGGGAAATCATAAGATAAGACCAACTCTCCCTTCTGAGGCAGAGTTTTCACAGAAGGCAATATTGCTACTAACTAAAGTTAACTTGATGAGAACGTGAATGGGCCCCAAGTTATTTATGTCAGTTAATTTGAAACTCTAGCTGGAATTGCTTGGTAACCTGAGACATAAAGTATTATCTTATGGACCAGAAATTCTCATTTGGGTGGAAATTACAAATTCCTTGTCTCTGGACAGAGCACCACTTAGTGTTTTATACAAATGTTCTTGGAGTTCTTGTGGCTTCTTGCACAAACATGTCTGTTAAAACAGAAACAATTTTGAGAAAGTCTAGGTGGTTTTTCATTTGAATGCAGGCAGATTAGAGGGAGTCAGAGTAGGAGTTCTGAAATGCAAAGCTTAATTTTGAGAATCTACATAGCATAATGGAGCTTTGTGCTTGATATCAAAAGACCTGGGTTTGAGTTTAGTCTGCATTCGCAGCTTCTCTGAGTTTCAGCTTTCTTGTCTATGAAATGAGGATGCATGGCAGTCAAAGGGTAGCTCAGTTAATAGAAATGGACCTTGGAATTGGGAAAGTCCACATTGAAACCCTCCTTTAGACATGAAATAACCATGTCACCCTGATCAAGTTAATCTCTCAGTATCTTCAACAAACTTGAAAACTCTGGTTCCTGTGAATTGCCAATCTTCATGAGTTTGCCATAACAATGAATTCATAGTTCTAAATCTCATCCACCCCTTCCCACAATAGGATAATTAATACTTGTTTTGTCAATACCTCAGAGGGTTGTTAGATGAGCAGCACTTTGTGATGTATAAGCCACTATATTTTGTTGTCATTGTCCAGTTATTTCAAGTGTGTCTGATTCTTTCTGACCCTATTTGGGTTAGTGGTTTTGTTTTTTTTTTTTTTGTTTTTTTGTTTGTTTTTTTGGCAAAGATTGTGGAGAGGTTAGCCATTTCCATCTCCAGCTCATTATACAGATAGGGAAACCAAGACAAGAAGAATTAAGGGACTTGCCTAGGGTCATACAGCTAGTTAAGTGTCTGAAGCCAGATTTGAATTCAGAAAGATGAATCATCCTGATTAAAGGCCTCACCCAGCTCTCCACTGCACTACATACTACGTAATATTTTGGAGATTGTACTTGAAGTCAGAAAAACTTCATATACTTCTATTCTTAGACATTTGTCATCTTTATGACCCTGGTCTGGTGAATCAACATCTATGTACTGTAGTTTCCTCCTCTATAAAGTGAGTTGATTGGAAATGATGATCTCTAGGGTTTCCTTCATCTCTAAATCTGTGATCCAATGGTGGTATGTTTATCAGTTCTGGTTGTATCCTTTTAGATGGTGGAGGAGAGCAACTCATCTCAGATGAGATGCTTAAGTTTAAGAGAAAATTGGCACCTATGAAAAGCCCTGTGGAACATTTTTGTGGATAAATATGAGCTATTGACAAGAAATGAAGTGTTTTTTCAATGTTATGCAAATTAAGTTTCTATTTTCTTTATCCCTAGCCACTTTGCTTCTTTACAAGAATAATCCATCTTGATTCCTCAAGAAAATTATATTATATGTATTTGGTCAGTGCACCCTTACAGCACATCAAAGCAAACTGAAAATGGACATCTTCATTGCTTATATTTAAACTAAATAGTTGAGTCAGTAACACCTCCCCATATATCTAAATGATACAGTCACTTAGCCCATCCTTTTCAGGATATGAATTCAGTCCCAGTGTTTCCTTTCTGGCTTTCTGTTTATGTTTCTCTGTGTGTGTCTCTCACTACATATCTTTTTTTTTTGTTTGTTTCTTCCCAATCAGTATCTTCCATATTTAATTTTCTAGTTGTATATTGTAACATGAAGTCTAAAAAAAAAGAGGTGGCAGATTCATTAGTAGGGATACCTAGGAAATTGAGAGATGCTATCAGTACTTCTTTTAAGGCAACTCCTTGACAGATGGAATCTCCCACCCTCTTATAAAATTGCTTCAGGCAGCACTTTCTCTGGGGCCTTAAGATAACCCGTAGCCCTCTGTGTTCTGTGCAGAATATTTAACTTGTTTTCCTGCTTCCTTATCTTGCATAGATCCTGTTCCCTGAATGCATCCCTTATCCACTTTTACCTCTTAGAATGACATCTTCCACTCAAGGTGTTTCTCAAATGCCATTTCATATGATCTTTTTAATTGTTTGCATCCCCTGCACCAAAATTACTTGGCATATAAATAAGGAGCAATCATTCCTTCTCTGGGTATGGGATAGGATTTTTCACCATAAGGCCTTCAGAGTAGTCGTGGATGATTGTACTACTGAGAATAGCAAAGTCATTCACAGCTGGTCATCCAGGAACATTACTATTACCTTGTATACATTTTGCTTGAGTTCATGGAGGGCTTTCAAATTTTTTTTTTTCCCTGTGAGCATCCTGCTCATCATTTCCCATAGAACAATAATATTACATCATAAACACATACCTCAGTTTGAGCCAATCCCCAATTGATGGATATCTCCTCAGTTTCAGTTTTTTGTTCTGAGAAGAGATCTGCTTTAAATATTATTTGTACATATAGGTCATTCCTTTTTTTTCCCAAATTTCTTTTGATATTTATTGGCTTATATTTTGTATTTGATTATCCAGTTATATTTTGTTCCTCATCAGAAGAATGAAAGCTTGTTGAGTTGTTTCTGTCCTTGTGTCCCTGATGCTTATTACAATAATGGTATTAATATATGCTTATTAAATCAAATTGGTGACCTCACATTGAACTGAAATTGTAAACTCACATCTATAATTAGATTCATCAAGTATGCCTTTAACTGAGCTGCTCCCCAGAAGTGTGACTTGAGTTTTTGGGTAGATCCTAAGGGCCGTGGGTTATACTAGGTGCCTATTGTGGCTGAAGAAAAGTTTCCCAAATCAACATTTTCAAACTGCTTTATTTGGGGCAGGAAACCCCATAAGTCATTTGTTGTTCTTCATCAGAATGAATAAAAGAGAATTGCTTTTGATGAAATATTCATGAACTAACTTTTGCTTATAATTATCATAAGCAATTATTGTTGCCATTGAAAAATAGACATATTTATATTAGAAATCTTTTTTTTCCCTGAGGCAGTTGGGGTTAAGTGACTTGCCCAGGGTCACACAGCTATGAAGTATTATATACTAGAAATCTTAATAATCTATGATAATGCAGTGATGATTTGAAAAACTCTCATGGCTTACTGATTTTCAGAATCACAGTGCTAAGGCAGGATAACATAGTGAGAAGGTTTTCTGAACTTTAGGAGTAGGTAACTCTATGTGTGTCTTGACTATGTTGTATAGTGATGTAGCTTCTTTTGAAACTCTTCCAGTTGTCTGAAAAGTTACAAGACACAGAAAATGAAGCCATGGCCAAGATTGTGGAACTGGAAAAACAGCTCATGCAGAGGAACAAGGAGCTGGATGTCGTCCGAGTAAGTGTGACAATGACAATTTGCCAGATGCGAAATTCCAGGGAGCGATTTCGAGCTTTCATCTGGTTAGATGTGGAATAAATTATTTTCAGGAGAATAGAATGATATGATGTGTTGATGAGTTGAGATAATATACAGATAAGTAGAGCCAGAGTTTATATACCTTAATGTGTGAAGCATGGTACTAGGAGTTCAGTATTTTCTTATTGAAGGATTGGCGCTAACCATCCTTTCCCATCTGGCAATGGCATGAGCCAGTTGTGTTTAGAATTGCATTTGGTTGGAAATATAAACACAGTATGAATCTGATTGATGCCATTTGTTTTTTATTAGGATTTAGGTTTCTTTGCATTGCTTTTCTTTAATTCCATTTGAAACCAGATTTCTTGGCCTCCATGGAAACAATGAAATCATAACATAGACAGGACTCAATGGCATCTACCAAAAAATTCAAAATAAATCCTTTTTATTATCAACAAGCTCAGATATTTTATTTGGCATTGTGTTTGTTCTCTGTGATGATTTAAGTAGTTCTAAATGCCAGTCATGTGCTTGAAGCTATGCATAGCATAAAAAGACAAAGGTTGTCAAAGACTTCTAATCCATGGCCTGACCTTTACAAACACACCATTGTTAATTAAATAACACAGGTTTTATGTGATGGTTATCAAGCCTAGGTACTTTGCTAGATATCTTTATGTGTCCTGCAGTTAACAACAGTGAGTTTACTTTCTGACATGCCTTAGAAACCAAGTTTTAGCATATGGACTTAATTCACATTAAGATCCCCACACTGTTATTAATAGACAGGGTGTGAAGCATGTTTGACTGTCTGCTGGAGGTCTAGGCTAAGAGATCACACACACACACACACACACACACACACACACACACACACACACACACACACACACACACACACAC
>JAJPUD010009398.1:36146-75499 GCA_023553655.1 Myrmecobius fasciatus
CACACACACACACACACACACACACACACACACACACACACACACACCCTTGCAAGTAAGATCTGTGCAAGGCACGAACTTTTTCCCAGGGCCCTGTTTAGACCCTGCTAAGAAGGGACTGAGGTTGGGGGGGAGGGTTTCATTTACTTAAAGTAGTAGCAACTTTTTCTGTTTAATACCTGGACTCTAGAAATGATCAGTCATTGGATGACTTTGTTATCTACATCACCTCCTAGAAAATGCGAATAAGAGACAGTAAGCCCTAAATTTTGGCCAGGGAGAAGTTATAAGAATCTATGCAACAAACCAAGTGTAATCAACATCTGATTATTCATGAACAGATGATCTATTTTGTGCATTATCCCTGGGTATATTTTGAATCCAAACTGGCTTCCCTTCAGCATTCTTCTTGGGCCATCTCCTTCCTTTTTCACCTGATATAATCTGGGAAAGGAAACCTAATTTTATAATTAGCTGATATAAGACACAATTAGGAAACACAATTAGCTAATTGAAAAAAGAAAATCGTACCATTGTTCCAAAGTCAGCTTAAAATTTGTAATTATTTTTGGATGATCTATGCCCCACTTCTTTTCTGCCTATGGCTAATTGACAGCTAACTGAAGTGTAAAGTGCTATTATGTGCAAATTAACACTTAACTAAAATATGGTGCATATTGTATATCAGTAATGAATACTTTTCTTTCTTTTTATAGAGGTTTACATAATTAATATTGGCATCTATATCTTCACCTTCAGATTTTCCTTCGCAGGGACTGTCCTTCTCCTTGTTTTCCAGGATAATACTGCTAATAATTCTGGTTCTCCTATCTCTGGTTCTTGACTGTGTTCTTTTGCAGGAAATCTACAAAGATGCAAACACTCAAGTCCACACATTGAGAAAAATGGTCAAAGAGAAAGAAGAAGCCATTCAAAGACAGTCTACTCTGGAAAAAAAGATTCATGAACTGGAGAAACAAGGAACCATTAAAATCCAGAAGAAAGGGGATGGGGACATTTCCATTCTGCCAGTTGTGGCCTCTGGAACATTGCCAGCAGGGTCAGAGGCAACAGCTAATCCGAATGCCTTTGTGGGACAAGGCTCTGGATCTCCTTCCTCAATACCATCACCACCACCTCCCCCACCATTACCTCCATCCATAACAACATCAGAAACAGGTAAGAAGCCCCAAGAATTGAAACTGGTAGCAGGTGCAGCAAGGCCATTACCAGTGTGTAGACTTCTCAGCTGTGACAGTCTTGAGAGTTAATAGTAGTCTGACCTTTGGGAAGGCTCCAAGGGGAAAGGGCTAAAGAGGTAGCCCCATTTCACTTTTTTTTTTCCTTGAGGCAATTGAGGTTAAGTGCTCAGGGTCACACAGCTAGGGAATGTTAAGTGTCTGAGACCACATTTGAATTCAGATCCTCCTGACTTCAGGGCTGGTGCTCTATTCACTGCACCACCTAGCTGCCCCTGAATTTCTGTTTTAAAATTATTTTCAGAATGTGCTATGTGGTAGAGTTAGTAGAAAGAATTCTAACTTGGGAGTTAGAGAGACTTGGATTTGAATTCTGGCCTGGCCACCTAATACCTTTATAACCTTGGGCAAGATGTTTAACTTCTCAGAACTTCAATTTTCTCCTCTATAAAATGAGGTTAATCTTATTTATATTGCCTCCCTTAGGGTTTTTGTAAACTTTAAAGCACTATATAAATATGTATGTAACTATATGCACACATAAATGTGTTATTGTTATTTTGAATATCCTCATCATTGTTAACACTTGATTTTTTGTTTTAATATAATGCACGTGGCTATCAAAGAAATAGCCAAGAGTAATTCAAAGCCAAGTCTAATAAGTAACATGAATACTTGGGGTAGACTATACAATTTTATGTCAGAAATGAGGCATCTGGGTGGTCCAGTGGATAAAGCACTGGACTTGGTCAGGATAAACGTGATTTCAAATCCCAATTAGCTGTGTGGCTCTTAACTACTTTCAGTCTTGATTTTTTTCATCTGTAAAATAGGAATAATATCAGGTCAAAAGAAATAATATTTGAAATGTTTTGAGAACCTATGTGAACGGTACCTAATATTATAAAATAATAAGAGAATGTGTGGAGGTGGGGGAGTTTTAAACTGATCTTTGGGCAAACTTCCAAGAGGAAGTATTGTGAGTGTATCGGATGAGGGTTAATCCCTTCTAGTATTACTTTATTGAGTACTCATTTGAATATATAATTTTTGGATTCTTGTTCAAAGCTCCATTGCTGTGGGAATGATTTTCATGATGGATAACCCCCTCCATGGTGATGCAGACCATAATCCTCTCCGTGCCCTAGTAAACAGTTGGTACTAATGAGTTGCTTTGGACGGAACAAGCTCACTTGATTATGACCAGGGGATGTGCCTCTCTGAATTTAGTCTGGCTGATCCTTGGACAGTAGTCAAACCAGCCCACCCTGAAACTTTTCCTGCTTTGTAGGTTCTGTCAGTTGACAATCATCATGGGCCTTAAAAATTCAGAATCATGTGAACAACATAAGATTTTGGCATAAATGGCCCTGGAAGTGGAAGAGTGTGTTAAATATAAATTAACCATCTAATTGCTTTATAGTCATACTCCATGTGGGGCATAATTCCTTGAGTTTTACACTTGATAGCTTTACAATGCTTCTCTAATTCATCTTTTCTTGTTACTTTTTGGCTTCAGAAATTTTAATGCCCATTGAATTCATTGGAAATTTACTGTCCTCCTTAGATTAACTCTCTTAACCTGGGTTTATGAATAGCTTTCAGGAGTTAAAGTTGGGAGGGGGAGAGAAATTATATCTTTATTTCCCCTAACCTTTAACTGAAAATTTTGCATTTCCTTTGATTATTTAAAAAATTCTTCTGAGAAGGGGTTCATATTCTTCCTCAAACAAAGATTAAGAACTCCTGACATAGATATTTGCTTTCAGTCATGCTGAGAAAGGATTCTGAAGACTAAGGATTCTCTTCCTCTTTTCCATCTTCTCAATTAAATTTTTTTTCCCTCCCCTGCTAGTACAAAATGGCCCAGTGACAGCCCCTGTGCCGCCACCCCCTCCCCCACCTCCTCCACCCCCTCCCCCACCTCCTCTCCCAGGACCAGCTGCTGACACTCCACCAGCTCCTCTGCCACCCCCACCTCCTCCATCGGCTCCCCCGCTGCCTGGCACAGCTTCCCCCACGGTGGTTTTCAACTCAGGATTGGCAGGTAAGATTGCGGAATTAGTCCAGAGGAGGGATTCAATGCTTTTTTTCTGATGTGTTCTCCCAGAGGACCTTGAAGGAACATTGGTAGTAGAACATGGCCTGGTGCTGTTGAGTATCTGCCCTTGCTATTATTTTGTCCATTCTCAAGTGACACTCTTCTCCCCGGGGCCAAAGTTGTTTTCTAAGGGGTCCATGAACTCCCATAAATCTTCCTGTCTTCCCCCACTTCTATGGCCAAAGCCAGTGGAAAGGGATGAAGTCCAGGTTCAAAGGTGAATACACTTTTGTATATTCACACAGCAAATATTTTTTGAGGGGCTGCTTCCTGCAAAGTCCTGTCTAGGTGCTTTCAGAGAAGTAAGTGCTTCTACTTTTTTAGTTTTATTAAGGACAGTGAGAATCTTGTTGATAAACTGGAGAATTTTTCTTTCCTCACAGTAATTGCCTATGTAGGCCCTTAGGCATCATATTAGTTTATTTGCGCATTAGAGTATGTTCTCATGTGTTGGAGATGGCCAACAGCAGCTTTTCTCAGCTCCTTCAGCTACCTTAGAAGAAATCATGTTACACATAATTTTATCAGAAGAAAAAAAGTAAATTCTATGCTTCTTTCTTTATCAAAAATGATTTCCATAGATTACCTCTAAGCTTTGAAATAGAAATCCTTAATTTTGAATCATAGGACTGTTTTTCTTTAAGTAAAATAGGAATCTGTTTTACCAGTCAGCACTCCTTTTACAGATGCACATACACCTGGGTGTTTAGACTTGTTCTGAGCCTCACCTGCTGTATTAAATAAGAGAGTGTTTCCCACCCAGATCAACTTCAAGAGGTTGGAGGTTATTCTGACAAATAGGTGCTCTCACCTGGCTCTGGTGGGGCTTTCCCACCTGGCCATCTGCACCTGTTTGGGTGTTTGTTTTTTTTTTTTTTTTCTGGAAATTGAAACTTCACTATACTAGCTTCCATCTCAACATTTCCTGTCCAAAGCCCACAAGGCAATGGTATCCCAGATAAGCCATGCACATAACAGTTCATTTTCAAACTCATAATCCCTTGAAAAACATTTAGCCCTGTCACAGGCTATTAAGACTTTCTAGCTCATTTGGTAGCACAAATTTTCTATTGCCAAATTGTGGCAGTATCAGACCAATGTGATTCACTTTTATTCTTCCTTTTTTGTAGCTTTTATTAAAGAGGCAAAATGTTGTGGAAAAATGCATGACATTTCTCCTCTTTATATTTTTCTAGTCTACCACTTTCTCCTAAAATTTTTCTGCTAAAAAAGAAGAGGATATAGAGAAGCTGATTCATCATGGAACTCACAGAGAATAGAATGTTTTTGTCATTCTTAAAAAACCAACCCCATCCGTGCAGCCCACAGGCCTGTCTTAGTGATCACATGTGAAAGACTCTAATCCCTCATGCGTACCTGAGCTTTCTAATTAGGTTTTCCATTACATCATTATAAAAAGAGTATCCAAATTGTGTGATGCATCTGTTGTTGAATTGCTGATTTGGCTCTGCATCTTTTCTGGCTGGGAGAGTGTGATGTGGTACATAGGTGCTGACATTCACCTCTCTTTCCTCCTGAATTTGTTCTAATATTATCATTCAGCCCTGCAGTGAAAGAACAAATGAACTTGGTAGAAGGAAGGGTCAGATGCAGGGTCCCCTTCCAGTTGGCCATTGGCTTAGCAAATTGACCTAAGTTATCTCTTATCTTCTCATGTTTTAAAGAAGAATTTAAACCAGCAGTCTTGGTTTGCTTGATGATACCACCAGGCACAAAAGCCCCTTATAAGTTTAATTCTCACTTAGCTGTTTTCATATCTGGGCACACCTATTTTCAGAGCTGCTACAATTAATCTTACTTCCTCTATGCCAGTGGTCATTTAGAAGAATGTGAATGGGCAGCAGGGCTTCCAAATTATGGGTCACTAGCTTGTGGAATTTGGAGATTGCTTGAGGATTTAATTAATTCTTAAGTGCCCATACCCAATGCCTACTGGCTAAGTGTCCATTAGCACTGGTAGCATCTTGTTGGATTTATAAATATGTAACTGGCATTTTCATTAACCCTTTCTCTCCACATTTCTTGGAGGTCTCTCAGAATAAATTTCTTTAATGATAAGACACAGAAAGATTGGACAGTTTAGCATAAACTGTCCTTGTCATGAATTTGGTGGCAGCTCAGAATTCATTAGGGCTTTCAGCAGGCCATACCCACATAAATAGTAGCAGTGGAGTATTTTCCTTTTAGATGAAAGGGGAATTGGGTCAAAAGAAGGCTTCTATTAAAAGCCCATGAATAGAATATTTATTTGCATTTACAGATAAAATACTATTACAACTTATGTCTAAGTGCACGACTCACTCCACAAATCTGTGAATCTTTAAGGCAACAAGAAGCTTCCAGTGTCTTTTGAGCATCACCTACCAAACATATCTGACTTTTTCTCCAAGGCTGAGACATTTGTATGGAGGCTACTTTAATTCTGTGGCCTAGATGATTTGTACAATCTGGAGTGCTCCAGTTGGTTATAAAGTTAAAACACCTCTGTTCATATGTATATGAATTTATTGTGTGAGTCTCATGTGAAATGTGGGCTTCAGTTCACTTGAATTCTTTGTTTAAAAACAAAGGACTATTCATATTCTATAGGACTGGATAGCATCCTTCCCACACATATATACCCAGCCATAGATCTTCATAGTTTGGTAGCTGCTGGAGGTCCTTGCTGTGAAATACAGTGATGCGTTTGCTCTGTTTGTGTTCTGATAGGGGTCTACTGAAGAAAAGATTTAAAAAAGCTTTGCTGCAGGCCTACATAGATTTTGGCTCACTCAGCAGTTAGTTGTTGTGAAATGCTGTGTCAGGATTAGCATGGTATACAATACTAAGAGTGCATGAACTGATGAACTGGATGACTCTAACCATGTCTAATTTTTGTTTTATTTCCTTTGTCCTCTGCTTCCACAAAAGATGGGCCAATCAAGCTTTTCTGTAGGTTCTTTATCACTGAGTGTTTTTAAGTATTTACCCCCGTCTTCCTGTCAGTTGCTCTGTGCCTTAACATCTTTTCACTCCATGTTATTTTAAGGACACACTCATTACATTTTGACTTTGTGTCTGAGGGGAGTCCTGATGTTGCCTTACTATTTCCCCACAGTTTTGCCCCAGACTTCTTTAGCCAAGTTGGTAGATAAGATTCTTTTGCTTTTTGTTTTAGGGAACTGTTCTTAGTTAGGCGTAATTGTCTCGAATCCCTGATTTCCGGGAAGGTCACAACACCTAGCATATGTGAAGTCTTGTTAGCAGTGCCAAGATGTGCTGACCCACCAAACTATTGTTGCCCCATCAGGTGTTAAACCAGCAAAGCTTCTTCCCCTGGCTGGGCAGGGGTAGAAGGTGGTGACAGTCTCTAGTTCCTTATCTCTGAGCCCTGTCCCCATTCCCACCTCCCCACTTTATCCCCATGTCCATTCTATTGGAAATAGCATCTCATAGCAAAAGTGTGGCTCCTTTACATTCTTTAAAGATCCACTGATGGGGAGGGAACTGGGAGGGATAAGAGACTTAAAAAGACCAATACTGACTTTCCCTCACTGATAATATGAGAAAATAGGGTTAAACACAGTATTGTTTTTGAAATTGAAGCAACAAAAAAAGCCTGAATGGAGAGTGTAAGCTTTCCTTAGGTTGTTAACATTTTAAACTCCCTTCAAACAAGGGAGAACTTTAGTAGAATTCCCATTTCTGCTCCCCTTTCCCCTGTCACCACTATACCACCCTCATACAGGACCGGAATTCCTTTGTCCCTGAAGTAAGGAAAACAGAAGTTCACAGGATTAGAACTAGTAGAAGATAGTGATAGATTTTCTGATATAAAGGCCTGATTTGGTAAAGGCTGTGTTTGTGTTCCTGCATGCTTTTGTATGGATTTATATGATGACATTCCTGCTGTTTATATGGCCTTTGTGACACTGGAGGAATGAGAGGCAACATGTTTTCTCCCTGTTTCCATTAGCTACAAGCAAGGAAAATGGCTAATAAGGGAAAAAACAAACAAACAAACTTCAAATGTCTGTTACTGAATTTTCTGACCTGGAACATTCAACTTTGTCATCCCTACTTTATTAATGATGGCAAATGGTGAAACTTCCCAGTCATAAAATGTGCCTCAGATTACACACTTGAGAAGACTAGCTGAATGTCTTCATTTTGTTTAATTAACTAATTGGATCTTTGGTGGGTCATTTAGTCTGTCCTCAGTTGAGAAAAACTAATTTGATTTCCACTGGATTGACCTTCCTCATCTTGTGAAAAGAAATAAAAATGAATTTTTTTGTTAAAATTTTATAATCCTATGTTAATAATTGACCTGTTGAAAATTTGCTCTTGAGAAGAGGAAGGAAAGTATGGAAATCCTTTTCTGAGAACCTAGCTTAATGTCTGAGGATCATTGGCTCTTCCAGAATTAAAAAGCATCTTAGTTTCTATTTTACCAATGAAGAAAACCTAGGACCCAGAGAGGTAATGGTCCCTTGGTGGGTTTGTCTACTTAAACATTTTCATCAGTACTTCATAGGTCTTGGTCTATTTTAGCTGACTTAAGTTCTCAGTAACAAAACTAATTTTTCCATCAGTGTAATCCAAATTATGCAAACCATCCACAGGAATTTATGACTTTGGCTAAAGGTTTGGCTTTCCTGAGTGTACATCCTTGGCATTTTGGACAGCTTTATAATATTTAATGAAAGCCTTTAAAAATTAGTATAGAAATTTGAACCTTGGAACCAAAAATTTAGGAAGTTAACATTACAAATCAGCTTACATTTGGCAAAGCAGACCTCAGTTACATAGGTGCTCACATACATTTTCTACTGTCCGGTAATGTTTGCAATAATTTCTGGACTCAAAAAAAATGCCATTTATTCTATTTTTAGTCTGAATTCATTCATTCACAATATAATGTGTTGTCTAACTTTGAGTGGGGGTGGGTAAAGGATGAGGAACTAACAAATTTATAGACATTTTTAGAGTCCATCAACCAACTGAAAATTGAACCAAAAACCCTTCAGGCATTTTTGTTCATTGAGGCCAGTACTATTTCAGGATTAAAGCTTTGGATGACTCTTGCCCATTTTCCTCCAGTGATGAAGTGTCATCTGCAAGGATTGTTCTTTGATTTTTCCCAATGGTCCAAATTTCTTTGCAGAATTTTAATTTTGTTCCTTCTGATGCCTTTAGCCGTGAAAATCAAGAAGCCAATCAAGACAAAGTTCCGAATGCCTGTTTTTAATTGGGTTGCTCTGAAACCCAATCAGATTAATGGGACGGTCTTCAATGAAATTGATGATGAAAGAATTCTGGAGGTAACTATGCCCTTAGTGTGGGTATAGCTTTGTTTTCTGACTGCCTAGCAAAGGTAGCTTGACTCAATCAAGATAAATTTCAACATGGATGTAATTTATGCCAATATTTTCAGTCATAGGACTATGGATCTTGAGGTAGAAGAGAACTCAGAGGCTGTTTGGTCCAAACTTTTCATTTGACAGTTGAGGAAATTGAAATTCAATGAGATTAAACACCTTATTCAGGGTCATTCATGTGGTAAATATCAGTGACAGAAATTGAAACAATCCTTGGGCTCCAGAGCCAGTGTTCTTTCAGGGGGCAGTTTTGTTATTCTTTAGGCTCCTGAAATCTATTGAGAGGCATATATATGATGTAATTTTTGTTCCTCAGTTTTAAGATGTAAAAAGCTTCTCTTATCCATTCTGCCAATGCATAAGGATCCAGGTATCACAACATGAAACAACTACTTTGGATAATCAAAATGCATAGCTGTGGCCATCTTAAGTCAGTTTAATTAGCTTTTTGAAATAATAAGTTTTTACTTACAGATAGTCACTATTTTTAAATGCACTTGTGATTGAAGTTTCATTCCAATTTAAACCAGGAAAAGATCTAAGACCCGAGTCTCAGGCAAAATATTAAGCAGAAACTCCTAGATTTCTGATAAGCATAATGCTTGAAAAACTCTCCAGGGGTTTTCTAAGTAAATTAGAAACACAAAACCAATTTTCCAATTTAATTTTTTTCTTCCTTCAGGATTTAAATGTGGATGAATTTGAGGAAATATTCAAGACAAAAGCCCAGGGTCCTGCTATTGATCTTACTTCAAGCAAACAGAAGATAACTCAGAAAGGATCAAACAAAGTAACATTACTAGAAGCAAATCGAGCCAAAAATCTTGCCATTACCTTAAGAAAAGCTGGAAAGACTGCAGATGAGATATGCAAAGCAATTCACATGTAAGTTAAGGACATATTTCTGTAAAAACATACTCAAGTAGATGTTCAAAATATATAAAACAGTTATGACTTGGCAGAAAACAGAAATGATTCTGTAGGGATAAGAATCAGCTGTTCTTGTTATCTATGAGCAACAGATTTCCTTTAAAAAGAAAATGTAAATTCTGAGTTGTATCACATGCTAATACTAAACAGGTAGAGCAAAAATTACCTTAGAGAGAACTAGAATTAATGTCTCTTGGATTATTTTATTTTTTATTATATTAAGCTGTTATGGCATGGTACAGTTCTACAAACATATCCTATATAAGCTTTACATGTGTTGGGGGGGAAAAAAGGATGACATGTTCAATTTTTTCCAGAGTTTCTGAATTTTAGCCAAATTTGTTGAACAGTAAACTATGTGGCATCTTTGGAATGATTTAAATGAATACTAGAAGCAGATATGATGTAGGCATATATGAAAAGTCATAAGAAGAAAAAATGTGTTTTCTGATGATCTTTGACACATTTTAGACTGATCTTTAACTCAGGTAATTTTTAGCCTTGGATTGAATTGAACATATCCATTAATTTATTTGCTTATTAGAAGCATCAAACAAGCTATTTGAAGATTATCATAATCTGTACGGGAATAGGACACGATTGAAAGTAGTTTGTGAGGTTAAAAAGTCCTCAGGATTTAGACTATGTTATGTCAATATAACATCTTGTTTAGCGTATTATTATAATCTTTTAGAACTGGGAGGAACCTTGAGAGGTTTATCTAATCTAGTGTCCTGCAGCTGAATAAGAGGAAGATTCTAAACTATCCCTTGTTTTGTTAGTTTATGATATTTAAACTTTCTTTTTTTAAAAAAACATTGCATAAATAGGGTATGTTGTGATTATTAAACATAATTTCATTGTTTTTCTAAGTGGGGTAGTTCAGATTTAAAATTAAAGCCTGAGTTGAATATTCACTCAAGTTAATTCCTTCAGCTTTGCATGTGTGACTCTTAAGCCAAAATAGCTAGTCTTAGTTGACTTAAAAAAAATAATTCACTTATTTGAATGTTTTTACCAAAGTAAAATAAATTTGATAGACAGCTTTGCTGAATTTACCAGTCTGTCCTGATATCATGTAAACAGCCTAGATGTTATGGACATTAATATCTGGGATTCCTAGAAAAACTAAATCCATTGTCCTTTCTCTCCCTACTTTTGGCCAACAAAAGTCATAACCTCTTTTGTTTTTTTTCCTAGTGTCTGATATTTAAGCTTGTTCTTTTATTTTTTTTTTTTTCTTCCTGAGACAATTTCCTGAGACTTGCCCATGGTCATACAGTAAGGAAGTGTTGAAGTGTAAGTGTCTGAGGCCAGATTTGAACTGAGGTCCTCCTGATTTCAGGGCTGGCGCTCTATCTACTGCATCAACTAACTGTCCCTAAGCTGCTGCTGCTGCTTCTTCTTTTTTTTTTTTAATATTTACATGAATGGCGTATATAGTGATTATTAAATTTAATTTCATTGTTTTTCTAAATATGGATAGTTCAAATTTAAAATTGAAGGCTGAAATTTATATTCACAGAGATGAGTTCTCTTAGGCCAAAATATCTTCAATTCAGTCAAATAAATTAGTTATTAGGATATCTTTGTCATGGTAAAATAAATTTGATAGACATTTTTTTGCTGAGGCTTTGTCATGCCATGTCCCTGCAGAATATTTGAAATATGTTATTGTTGAACCTTTGACTTCTCCCCACCAAAAAAAGCCAGCATCATGGTTTAATAGAAAAAACAATAAATTTGGATCTGCAGGCCTGGGTTTCAATCTCTGCTATTTACTGCTTTTGTGACCTTAGGCAAGTCTCATAATCTCTTAAAACCTCAGTTTCCTTATCTGTAAAACAAACATGTTGGATTTAGTGATCTGAAGTCATCTGTTTCCAGCTCTTGATCTGTGATCCCACAAACTGGGAATGAGAGCCTTCTGTATGCCCAGGCTCCTAACAATATCACACATTTATAGTAGTTTGCAAATTTCTTTCCTCAAAATGCAACCCACCTATGAGGGAGGCAATGTGGGCATTATTGTCTCCATTTTACAGATGAGAAAACCATAGAATGGTGACAGGAGATTGGCTCAATTACTTCACAATAATAAGGTTTGGAGTGAGACTTTGGACCTAGTTCTTCTGACTCCATCTTGCATTCTTCCCACTGTACTATGCACAGTTGTTTGACCTTCCATTGGAATTGTTTAAAATAGTAATAGCACATCATGATTTTGAGTTCTCATCATATTTCTGCCAGTATTTTTGTTGTTTAGAGATGCAGAAGTCCTCCAGAAATGCTTAATGACCTACCCTTTTAGAAGTACTGGGAGACAAGCAGGATTAGCAGATGTCACTAAACAAGGAGAAAGGTGTTTTCCCCTCTTTCTTTTAGCACTCTCCCTTTTCACATATGTTTTCTCCTCAGATTTGACTTGAAGACCTTGCCAGTAGATTTTGTGGAATGTTTGATGAGGTTCCTGCCAACTGAAAATGAAGTGAAAGTGTTGCGGCTTTATGAGAGGGAAAGGAAACCTCTGGAGAACTTGTCTGATGAGGATCGGTTCATGATGCAGTTCAGCAAAATTGAAAGGCTCATGCAGAAGATGACCATCATGGCCTTCATTGGGAACTTCTCTGAAAGTATACAGATGCTCACACCTGTAAGTGAGGCGAAAGGGTGGGCGCCAGCCCAACAGTAGAATTCCTCTGAAACTCACTTAAATGTTTCCCTATTCAGTCAGTTCAATTCAATCAAATCAATCAACAAACTTCTGTTGCTCATTGATGATAAAATAATGCCTGTTTCCCCTGTGGGGTGCCTTTCACGGTAGTTACAAAACTCCCTTGGACTACAAAGGTAGCTCCAAAAATAATGAGAAGAAAGATTTGAAGATTGGGTTTCTTGATCATTGTCAAACTGGCCAATCACATTTGTCTGTCAGGTTGACCAGACTGAGAATATGATGACTATGCCTCCAATCCCCTTTCTCCCCTCTCCACCCACAAAAACAAAACAAAACAAACAAACAAACAAAAATTTGTTTCTTTTGGAAATAGGCATTTTATTTGAATTTTTAAAAATTATCTTAAAAGTTTACTCCTGGGCAACTAGGTGGCTCAGTGGATAGAGCACCATCCTTGAAGTCAGGAAGACCTGAGTTCAAATTTGGTCTCAGACACTTAACATTCCCTAGCTGTGTGACCCTGGGCAAGTCACTTAATCTCAACTGCCTCAGCCAAAAAAAAAAAAAAAAGTTTACTCTTGTAGAAATTTGTTAAATTCTTTTTGTGACTAATTAGAACTATAGCCATTGATTTGCTGACCAACTCAGATAGTCTAGTATAGAGTAATACAGAGAAGTCATTTGCATACTAGGAAAAACTTTAGTTTGTTTTCTGAAGCCATTTTTAATAACTGAATGCTTCTTGCTTGCTCAGGGGAATCTTTCTGCTGAAAAGAAAAAGAATGAACAATTATACTATTCTTTGGGGTTTAACACTTAACAACCCTGTGCTGTGGTTACTATAATTATTATTATCCCCATTTCACAGATGAGGAAACTGAGGCCCAGAAAGATTTTTAACTCTCCTATAGTCAAATTTTGTGGCATAGTCTTACTGATTCCAAAATCAGATCTCTGTCTATTATATGACTCTGCCTTTTAAGGGTAATGATAACTTCCCTCCCCCCTCACTTTTATTTTTCAGCCTTTCTGTAGTCCATTGGTTTAAAACTAAAAATATTTTTATATGAGATGATGAGTTGGAAAATTGAGGGCTCCCTAGTTGACTGACTAATGTAGGGAATGTTTTAAGTAGCTAGTTACATATTTTGAGAAAATTATGTTTTTTAAAAAGTGATTTAAAATAGTGTTTACATATAATTACATAGCTGCAATAGACACATGTGCAGGTTGAAATCACTGTGTTCAGTTACAATGGCACTTCAGCATTGAAATTCTGTGGGTAAATTTAAGTCTACTTTTCTGCATCAAATTTTAAATTTCAATTCAATTTTGCAAATGTTAACATGTTTTTCCCCCTCTTCTTTGATGTTAATCTAGCAACTGCATGCAATAATAGCAGCATCTGTCTCAATAAAGTCATCCCAAAAACTCAAGAAAATTCTGGAGGCAAGTAAAAAGTTTTTTTCCCCCTATTTTTTCCCTTACATGTATACAAAAAGCTGTTGTCAGTCACATTCTTTCACGTACCTATATATAGGAATGCCTGTGGCAGCAAATCAAATGTTTCTCTCTCCCTTTCTTTAAATTTACCTTGCAGATCATCTTGGCTCTTGGTAACTATATGAATAGCAGTAAACGGGGAGCGGTTTATGGATTTAAACTCCAGAGTTTAGATTTGGTAAGTGAAATAAAAGAAAACAAAGAATCCAAAAGAAAAAACAAGTGTCAGAGTGAGCTATAGGAACTGGGAGTAGGAGGGTAAAAACAGGAAGGAGGAAGGGAGGGAGGGAGAGATGGCTGAATTATTGTGCTTTTCCTTGTTACCTGAGATGCATGAGCAGGATTAGGAAAAGTTTCATGTCATTGGGGTCATGGGATGGATGCCAATAGGCTGAATTAATCATTTAAAGGCAATGTTAGTCATTTAAAATGTCAATTTGAAAGTGAGATGCTAGTCCCCAGGAACTTCTTTTGCCTATTATTGCTCTAGCCTCACCTTGTCACAGGCTACATTTACCAGTCTTAACTCCAAGAAGGCCTGGGGATGGTCAAAAAGTTGGAAGTGAACAGTGCTAAAGCACAGCTGAATGGACAAAGCTTGCACAAGGCCTGCTTCCTTCCTTCTGGCTGTTAATTTTACGTGGGGAAAAAAGTTGACCTTGTATCATTTCAGTTTCTGTTGTAGGTGTGGGAAGAAAAATCAGTGCCATCAGAATAAATGATTACATGTGGGAGATCAGAATCACCCCCCCCCCCTTGAGTTACAAAACCCATGGATGGAAGTCCTCTGTGTTAAAATAAAAGAATAATTGACTTCCACCTGTAGCCTTACCTGTTAGCTCCTTGTCAGATCTCATCTGGAAATGTCTGAGAAAGTGGTCATTCTGCTGTACTATTTCCTCCTTTTTTTCCTTTGTGTTTCTCTCAGTCCTAAAAGAATGGCTTGTGGGCTTGAACTATGGTGTTCTTATGATGCAGATTTTCTACATCTGAACTTAAGCTCCCTTCCCTTTGATTTTCAGCTCCTGGACACCAAGTCAACAGACAGAAAGCAAACCCTGTTGCACTATATATCCAATGTTGTAAGAGAGAAGTATCATCAGGTGTCTCTCTTTTATAATGAACTTCATTATGTGGAGAAAGCTGCTGCAGGTAAATGATAATTGTTTAGTTATCTCTCAGATTATAATGTGATATAATGTGGTTTCTGGAATTATCTAGGGATTAGTCACTGCTCTGCTAACTAGCTAATCAGGGCTCATTTAACCAAAGCCTTAAGCAGCAGGGTTTTTTCTTTTATTCATAGGAACAAATTCAGAAGGTAGAAGGGAACAAGCATTTATTGATTACCTACTATGTACCAGGCACTAAATTTTACGGACATGCATTACATATTTATAATTTAATATGAATTACAAATATTATCTCATTTAATCCTCTAATAATCCCTGGGAGATAGGTACTTTTTTTAGTCTTCATTTTATAGTTTAGAAAACTACGACAGAAGTTAGGTGACTTGCACAAGGTCTGCTGGAAAGGGAACAAGCATTTATTTATTTTTAATAACTTTTTATTTTATCAAATACATGTAAAGATAGTTTTCTACATTCACCTTTGCAAAACCTTGTGTTCCCAAGTTTTCTCCCTTCTTCCCCTTAACCCCTCCCATAGACAGCAAGAAATCCAATATAAGCAAAACATGCAATTCTTTTCAACATATTTCCATATTTGTCATGCTGCACAAGAAAAATCAGATCAAAAGGTTTAAAAAATGAGAAAAAAAACAAGCAAAACAACAACAAAATAAGATGAAAATACTATGCTTTGCATATTCAGTCTCCATAGTTCTCTCTCTGGATGTAAATGGCTCTTTCCATTATAAATCTGTTGGAAAAGAGCCATGACCATCACAGTTGACCATCACATAATCTTGTTGTTGTGTACAATGTTCTCTTGGTTCTACTCACTTCACTTAGCATCATTTCATGTAAGTCTTTCAAGGATTTTCTGAAATCAGCCTGCTCATCTTTTCTTATACAGTAATAATATTCCATTACAATCATATAACATAACTTGTTCACCCATTCCCAAACTGATGAACGTTTTCTGTTTCCAGTTCCTTGCCACTACAAAAAGGGCTGCCACAAATATTTTTTGCACATGTGGGTCATTTCCCCTTTTTTATGATCTTTTTGGAATAGAGACACTGGTGGATCAAAGGGTATACACACACACACACACACACACACACACACACACACACACAATTTGATAGCCCTTTGGGCTTAGTTCCAAATTGCTCTCCAGAACGATTGGATCACTTCACAATTCCACCAGCAGTACATTAGTGTCCCAGTTTTCCCATAACTTCTCTAACATTCATCATTATTTTTTCCTTTCATCTTAGCCAGAGTTGTCTTAATTTGCATTTCTCTAATCAATCAGCATTTTTTCATACAACTACAAATGGCTTTAATTTCTTCATCTGAAAATTGTCAGTTCATATCCTTTGACCATTTTATCAATTGGGGAATGGCTGGAACAAGCATTTTTTTAAGCACTTGCTAAGTATCAGGCGTTGTGCTAAGCACATTACAAATATTTTATTCTCCTTACGACCTTGACAGGTACTTTTTTTTTTCCTGAGGCAATTGGAGGTAAGTGACTTGCCCAGGGTCACACAGCTAGGAAGTGTTAAGTGTCTGAGACCAGATTTGAACTCAGGTCCTCCTGACTTCAGAGCTGGTGCTCTATCCACTGCACCATCTAGCTGCCCCTTCAGGTACAATTTTGTAATCCCCATATTGCAGATGAGTAAAGTGAGATAGAGATTTAGTGACTTGTTTAGGAGTACATAGCTAGTTAGTGTCTGAGGTGGGATTTGAACTTAGATCTTCCTAACTGTAAGCCACTATACTCTCTTGCAATAGAATCAAAACAGTTATTATCTACTCTTAAGTAGCAAAATGTTTTCAGAGGGCTAATGTAGAAATGAAAATGGCTCTCTTCTAAGGTCTTGTCTGTAAAGCTCACAGAATCTCAGAATTAATGGGACACAAGAGAGCATCTAATTCGGCCAATCTGAAGCTTGAATCTCATGTACTTTTCCATCCAATTAATAGGACACTGTTTTTGTTTTTTGCTGGTCTTTAAAATTCTCCAGCAAGGAAAAAATCTTTCAGGCACTTATGGATCTCAAGCTGCCAAGTCCTTCTAATCAAACTCTCTCATTTTATAGGTAAGGAAAGTGTGCCTCAGGGTGGGTAACACAATGACTTGCCTAAAGTTGGATAGGTAGTTAGCATCCAATATGTGGTTTGAATTTGGGCCCTCTTACTTGAGAGTCAGTTTGTTGCACTGGACTGGACTCTCTTCTTTAGTATAGCAGCCCTTGCCAATGCTAGGAGCATGCATTAAAAAACAAATGATTGGTTAATTCATGGTTCCTGAAGATGAAAAGGAGATCACAGTCTAGAAGTGTGACCAACCAGCCCTTGGAACCAGTTGGGGCAATCAGTATTTGTGCTCCTTCTGCAAGTAAAAATAATTGAGATTACCATTTGGTTAGTAAGAATCAAAATGAAAAGTCACCACATAGCAGCCTGCTTTTTTTCCTTCCCTGAGGAGCTTCCCTAGTGACTGCCTTTCCTCCCTGATGATGGCCTTAGTCTCTAGGTGTTTCATGGTCTCCTCTGTGCATGTGGCCTTTTGTCCTGAGCTCTCTTCCCAAAGTCTTTAAATTCAGCAGTTTGATCCATCTGGCATGTATGAAGCACCTGCTGTGGGCTGGAAATTATGATGCTGCTGCAGATCAGGACTGGGACTAGAAAGTGATTTCACTGCTAGAGAGAATTCTTCTGTTAGGACAGTCCTTATACCCTCTCATTACTGCTGCCTAGGGCATTGTGAGGATAAGTGATTTTCCCAGCATCATATAGGCAGTATGTATTAGAGGCAGCTCTTCTATTTTTCAAGGTCAGTAGTCTATGAGTGCTAAAAATAAAAATTAAAAAAAAACAATAAACAAAATAGCCTATGTGTTCATGTAGCTTAAATTTTGGGTGGTCTATAGAAAGGAGAAGAATAAAGAGGTAGAGGAATTGATAGGTAGATAGATAGATTCGAAGCAATATATTCAGGCTTCCAAGATCCAGGCTTCTCCGCATGCCAAGTAATGTAGACAATATAATTTCAGGAGCTTCCCCAAAATTCTCATGTCCATAGTCACAGTTTATCCTAAGAAAAGTCACCAAATATTACATGTTTCAACAGCTATGAAAACAACAGAATTGCTTAATTAAGGAATGTCCTTAATTAAGAAATAAGGTACCTGTCAGCCAATCACATATGAGCTAGAAAGCCTTAAAGTTTTAGATCCTTTAAGCAGAAATTCTTAATGAAGACAATAAAAATTGTGTATGTCCCAGAGGGAGGATTGTGGGAACTGAGTGTGGATCACAACATAGTATTTTCACTCTTTTTGTTGTTGTTTTCTTGAATTTTGTTTTCTTTCTCATTTTTTTTTCCTTTTTGATCAAATTTTTTCTTGTGCAGCACAATAATTGTAAAAATATGTAGGGAAGACTTGCACATGTTCAAAATATATTGGATTACTTGCCATCTAGGTGAGGCGGTGGGAAGAGGGAAGGAGAAATTTGGAACACAAGGTTTTACAAGGATCAGTGTTGAAAAATTATCCATGTATGTGTTTTGAAAATAAAAAGCTTTAATAAAAAAATTTGTGTGTGTATAATTTTAATAACTACATTTCCGGATCATTTGTTTCCTTTGTAATAGACTGTGGATTTTATTTAGTGAATTTAAGAAACTTGATTTTGAGAAGGAATCTATTCTTTACCAGAATGCCAAAGGGGTGGAACCACATTAAGAGAAACTTTTTCAGCCCAGATTAATTATTTATTATTAAGAACCTCATAGGGCAGACTTTTTGCTGGTCCCAATTGATGGCCCATTTCCATTTCTTTTCCTTCACTTTAGTGTCTCTGGAGAATGTCCTTCTGGATGTCAAAGAGCTCCAGAGAGGCATGGACTTGACCAAGAGAGAGTACACAATGCACGATCACAACGTCATGCTGAAAGAATTTATCCATAATAATGAAGGGAAGCTCAAGAAGCTACAAGATGATGCCAAGATTGCACAGGCATGCAGTGTGACCACCATTTTGTCCCCTAAATAATGTTTCCCCTACAATATCAAAGACTCCTTTCTTTTGGAGCTCCCCATCTTTGTCTTCTCCCAGGGGCTAACCATTGGAATAGCTATGCAATTGAGATAAGGTGGATAATACTGCCCAAACTAGTCATGCTTTTATCACCAATTCCAGCAGAATGTTATAGAGTCCCACTGTAAAGTCATCCCCCCAACCATAAAGAGAGTGAGCAATCAGAATGTTTTCATTTGATTATAAAGCAACAGTGAAAAGGCTTTTTCTTTTGATAAAATAATTTTTCTACTGTTTGAATCTGTAGGTGATCAAATCTGTGACCATCCATTATTGTCCCCTGTAATAAATTTTGCCAGGGATCTGGTCACCACATCAAGCTTCCTTTAATGGACATGGTGCAATCCTTTGCCTTTTTTTCCTCCAGTTGCTGCCAATCTGGCCCTTAAATCTTTGGAGATCCAAGCAAGGTGCTCACTCCCCTATCATTTCTGCTGCTCCCTTTCCTTTGAAATGGAGAGATAACATAACCAAAATACTACTACTTAAGTAACTTTGATTCCTTCAGAGAGCTTGCCTTCTGCCTGATATTTTTTTCCCCATTGATCCCAATCCCTGGTCCACTCAGATCAGTCCTTGGGACTTCTATACTCTACTGGAGTTCATTCCTCTTTTGAAAACAAAACAAAACAAAAAAACCAAAACAACTATTTAGAACTTGTATTGGATGAATTTTGATTGGCTAGGAACATAATACCCAATTACATTCTTGTTTCTATAGAGCAAGTTGTCCCCTCTAATATTCTAATATTGAGTGTTTTCTCACTAGCACTTCAGATGAAGAAAGTTTAAGTTGTAATCCTCAGGTTTTTTCTTTCCAGATTTTAGCAGCTAATATCTCTCCAGTTATTTAAATCTGTCTTTATTTCTCTAAAGAATGTTTTATGTTTGTATTTCTATAGTTCTTGTGTGTGCCTTTGTAGATAGACTTTAATATTTTATTTATTTTTTGTTACATTACTTATCCATTCAACTCTAATTATTTTAAATGGAATTTCACTTCAATCTCTTCTCCCATTGGATTCTTTTGCATTGTTCAGAATATTCTAGATGGGATCTCTGTAAGAAAACCTAGAAGGAAAAAAGATAAAGGAAGGGAAGAACAGCAGATTGTTGCCAGTGAAAGTTATATCTTCATTGCTTCTTCTTCATTCAGCCCACCTTCTTTGGCAGAGTTGTATATTGAAAACAATTCACTATGGTCATATGAGAGGGAAAAAATGAATGGGAATGAATGTACAAAAAAAAATTCTAGTGAATATTTTTAAGAAAGTGAAATATAAGCTGCTTTTACTTTTATGGATTGTGTTCTATCTATTCTGTTGCTGAGTAGTTGTGAAGTAAGTTGTACTATACTGATATTCAGTAGTTTGTAATAAATATATTTTTTAAAAAGATAACAAAATTTGCAATTCATGAAGCTTAGAAATGTACCTCTTTGCAGGATGCTTTTGATGATGCTGTAAAATATTTTGGAGAAAATCCTAAAACGACGCCACCCTCTGTCTTCTTCCCAGTCTTTGTGCGGTTTGTTAAAGCTTATAAGGTAAATAGGAGACTTAATATTTCCTTTTGTTAATGCTTGTTTGATTGCCTGAGACCGGTGGTCCTGGGATATCCAGCATCCTGTTGTGAGGCAGATCTTTTGGCTTCAGCAGAAACTTTCTCCACTCTGACTTGTGAGGTTAAGTGTTCCTAAGCAGTTCCAGTTTCTTTTGGGCAAGGGGTGGACCACATCCTCTACAAGCTAATCCTGAGTGTTAGGAGGCAATAGACATTCATGTTAGCATCCAGGATCTAATGGTCATAGTGACACCTTGTGGCTCCTTCTGTAACTTGGCCACAGAGAGTCCCTAACTTATCACGGGTTTATAGTTCTCTGATGACTGAAAAAAGTGTGTTTGTTATGGCTAAGGACGTTTGTTCTGTTAATCTAGGGTGAGGCTGTAGTTAGGTAAGGCCTGAGATTGCTGCGGCTTTAGGGCTGAGAGGAAAAGAAAATGGTGATTGATGACAAATTTTTCTGTCCCAAAATATCATCATCTCAGTGCAGTTGCTTCCAGGAAAGGAATAATAATTTATTAACTACTTATATGCTAGGTACTATGCTTAAAATCTTTTACAAATACTACTTCATTTGATTTTCACAATATCCCTGTGAGGTTATTATCCTCATTTTACAGATGAGGGAACTGAGGCAAATGGGTTTAGTGACTTGGTCAGGCTCATATAACTAGTTGTTGTTAAAGTCATGGTTAGTAGTAAAAGTAATAATAATAATGAACATTATTATTATTAGTAGTAGTAGTAGTAGTACTAATTATTCTTATAGCTGTGCTCATTTTATCCTTACAATAGTGCTGAGAGTTAGGTACTTTTATTATCTCCATTTTACAAATAGGAAAACTGTGGCATAGAGAAATTAAGTGACTTGCCCAAATTACACAGCTAGTAAATGTATGAGGCTGGATTTAAACTCAGATTTTCTCCTTCTCTCCTATCCCTCTCTCTTTCTCCCTCTCCCTCTCTCTCCTTTGTCTCCTTCTTTCTCCTTCATCCTCCCCCTTTCTCTCTCTGTCCCTTTCTCTCTCTCTCTCTGTCCCTTTCTCTCTCTCTTTCCTTCTCTCTCCCTCTCTCCTCCTCCTCTTCCTTCTCCTATTTCTTCTTCTTCTTCTTCTTCTATTCCCCCCCTAGGGTTGTTTTATTTATTTTTATGATAGCTTTTTATTTTCCAAAATACATGCAAAAATAGTTTGCAACTTTCACCCTTGCAAAACCTTGTGTTCCAAATTTTTCTCCCTCCCTTCCCCCCACCTTCTCCCCTAGATAGCAAGTAATCCAATACAGGTTAAAACATGTGCAATTCCTCTAAACATATTTCCATATTTATCAAGCTGCACAAGAAAAATCAGATCAAAAAAGAAAAAAAATTAGAGAGAAAAAAACAAGCAAACAACAACAAACAAGGTAAAAATACTATGTTATGGTCCATATTCAGTCCCCATATTTCTCTTTCTGGATGCAGATAGCTCTCTCCATCACATGTCTATTGGAATTGGTTTGAATCACCTCATTGTTGAAAGGAACCAACTCTATCACATAAACTCAGATTTTCTTGAATAAATTTAGCCCCAGTACTCTATTCATTGTGTCACCAGGCGCCTCTTAAGATTGCCTTCTGGCAGCTTTGTGAGGTGTATTAGGATGATGTTTATCTTGTAGTGATAATTTTTGTTGTTAAGTTGTTCAATCATATTCAATTTTTTTGACCCCATTTGGAGTTTTCTTAGCAAGAATACTAGAATAGAATGATTTGCTATTTCCTTTTCTAGTGTGTTCCCATTTTATAGATGAAGAACTGAGACAAATAGGGTTTAAGTGATTTGCCTAGGGTTACACTCCTGGTAAGTGGCTGAAGCCAGATGTGAGGGCTTCCTCATTCTAAATCCAGTACTCTATCCACTGTGCTAGCTAGCTGTCTTATAGTGATAATAGTCACTGGCTTCTGTTACTTTCCCCAGGTGTAAATCACAGAAATTCAAAGTTAATAGATCTGGTTTTGGGGGGAAAAATGGATTGGGGGCAAGCTAGATGGCGCAGTGGATAGAGCACCAGCCCTGAAGTCAGGAGGACCTAAGTTCAATTCTAGTCTCAGACATTAACACTTCCCAGGTGTGTGATCCTGGGCAAGTCACTTAACTCCAATTGCTTCAGCAAAAAAAAAAATAAAA
Organism: Myrmecobius fasciatus; assembly: GCA_023553655.1. NCBI lineage: Eukaryota > Metazoa > Chordata > Mammalia > Dasyuromorphia > Myrmecobiidae > Myrmecobius > Myrmecobius fasciatus. The sequence continues at coordinate 58,912 of JAJPUD010009398.1, forward strand.
ATTTAAAAAAAAATTAGTGAATATGTAGGTGAACTGGTCTTTATGATCTAGAACACCCCCCTGCCATATTCCAAATAAGTAGTCAGCCAAACTTTGCTGAAATTCAGACTTACCAAGAGATGGAAACCCCAGTGCCAGTCCCTTCCACTTTGGAATAACTCTGTTAGAACCAAAGCTCTAGAACCCAAAATCTGTTTCTGTAGACCTTTTACTCATTGCTTTTAGTTCTGTGATCTAGGACTCTAGGTATGGAGGAGGGAGAAGATCCTCTTCATGATGGCTTTTTAAATGCTTGAAGACAATCATCCTGTCCCCCCATCTCTCATAACTATCCCCCTTTAGGTTCACCACCACTGGTGCCCCCCCCAAAAAAGAAAACAAAATTGTCACTCATTACATGTTTATTGAATGTGTAATATATGCTAAGCACTCTTCTAGGGCTAGGAATACAGAGACAATCCCAGTTCTTTCAGTTAATCCTCTTAAAGTCTCTCACCATTCTGGATACCATTCTGTATTCTTTCACAAGAACTTAGAAAGCAGCCATGGTACGAGGTACTTTAGGGGAAGACACAAAAGAAATAGGACATTCTTCTTTGTTTTAAAGAACCTCATTATCTAACTGGGGACCCAAAATCTACTTATTAGAATTATAAAGTTCCAAATTTTGAAAGTACATAAAGATTCTTTAGTTCATCTGCTGGTGTTTTATAAACAAGGCACAGAAAAGAGACGTTGAGGTCACATTGATCTTTAATGACTGATCTGAGATTTGAACCACTTTGCTCAGATTCTAACATATACACAACATTGACTGAGTCCATTTACATTCAAGGCATCATATTAGGTTTTGTAAAAAGTACAGAGAGGAATAGACCTGGTCTCTCCATGCCAGTAATTTATAATGTAGTGGAGGAAATAAGACAACAGTACAAAGAACTTTAATCCAAAGTGGAATGTTTTAAATACTAGAGGACAACTGCAAAGAACTTGATGAGGATGGAGGAGGGGGGAGCTGGCTTCCAAACTGAGGCCATCAGGAGGAGCAGAGGTATCATAGAAGAAGTAGCATTTGACTTGGGCCTTGGATAGTGTTTAGGACTTCATGACCTAAGGATGAAGGAAAGGAGCATTCCAGGAGATGTAGAGACATCATGGTGTGGCACATAGAGTACTGAACTTGTAGTCAGGAATACGAATTCAAATCTAACCTCAGATACTTAGTTGTGTGGTCGTGGACAAACCACTTAACCCCTTTCTGTTTCAGTTTCCTCGTATGTAAAGTAAGGTTGCACCTCATGACCTCTTAGTTTTCTGCCAATTTGAAATATCATACTTTGATCCTGTGAATGAAAGATATGGATATGGGAAAGTACAGCATATGCATAGTTAGGGACTATTTAGTTTAGGTGAAGAGTTCAGGTTGGGTATGAGGTAAGGCTCCCTGCCTTTAAAATGACTTGAAAATTTCTGCTGTAAGATCAAAAAATGTAAGGGACTGCAAAATTCAGATATGATTGCTGAACAGTTTCAGATTTGAGCCTTGATTTCAGTGCATTGGGGCTAAGGCAGGAAAGCTTCCCAGCAGCCAAATGTTTTACATTAGGCTATAAAAATAAGTAATATGAACTAGAGGAGGTCATAGAGTCAGTGGTAGACCCTGGCTTGAAATTTGGAACCTACTGAAGCTCCTCCATTTCTATTTTCAGTTTTGGGGCCCAACTGCTCTTAAATCTTTGCTTTGCGAAAACTATCTCCCCTTCTCCTTCTACCTCCCCCCCTCACCAGTCATGTGCTATTTAAATGCATTTCCTTTGTCTTTTTGCTTTAAACAGCAAGCTGAGGAAGAGAATGAACTGAGGAAAAAGCAGGAGCAGGCTCTCATGGAAAAGCTCTTGGAACAGGAAGCACTAATGGAACAACAGGATCCAAAGGTATGAAATCTGTGCAAGACCTGGTGAGAGGAAAACTTGCCTTGAATATACCGCATACCAATTCTAGCTTTGAAGTCAGGAGAGCAAAAAGGGATCATCTCACTTACCCACCATGCTGAGTGGTCAGCTAACCCCTTGGTGGGCCTCTCTCCTGTCATCTAGACCCTGCTGATAGGGAGATTGCTGAATCTTGCTGGACAGCTCCTTCTGCTGTTTAAAAAGCTTTCCAACTAGATATTTCTTCAGTTATTAAACAAACATTTATTGAGTGCCTACTGTATGCAAGATAGGATAAGCTCTGCAAGAGGATGGGGAATAGAAGTATAAGACTTGGGTCCTGCTTACATAGTTGAGTAAGAAAATGAGATTTGTATTCTCATAATTACAGTAGAAGGCAGTGTGAGACGTAGAGGTCAGGGAGGACATTTGGGTTGAGAAAAACAGAGCAAAAGTATGGAGACCAAAGGAATCCTTTTAGTTCTCTGAAGTACTCCACTATAAGGAATTATCAGTTACCATCCCTTTTGTTAATTCTCTGTTCCATGGTATGCCAGGTTGGGTTTTTTTTACCTTTTTAGAAAAAAAAATTAATCCAGAATTGTTTTTTCTTTCCCCTCTCCTAAAACACTTTCTTGATTCTATTTCATTCCTGTGATCCAATGAGGCTTCTTTTCTTTGAGTTCCAGATGGTAGAAAGGGGCCATTTGCCTCTGATTAGCAAAGTAATCCTTTATGCATTTTGAATTTCCCTGAATTTTTTGTAGCTCATTGGTCCCCATTGATCCTCTTTCCTTTTATTTCAGTCTCCTTCTCATAAAACCAAGAGGCAACAGCAGGAGTTAATTGCAGAGTTAAGAAGGCGGCAAGTGAAGGATAACAGACATGTATATGAGGGGAAAGATGGTGCTATTGAGGATATTATTACAGGTAAATGAGCTTTTTTTTTTTTAATCCTAAACCAATGTAAATCCCCCAGTGACCCCACCTTCACTTTACTGAATTCAGCAGATCTTCTTGCCATATGTGCCCACTGTGGGCAAGTCCTTCAGTGGGTCTGATTCCATTTCAGTGTTCCCTATGCAAAATGACTCTTCAGAAGTGCACCCATGTTTATGTGATATGAATCTCAAGCCCAGTGCTGCTCACCTATCTGAATCCAACAGAATTTCTCCCAAACATTGTGTCCCCCTCTTTCTGACTTGTCTCTTATTTCTGAATCATTAATGGGGGCTCTTTCATTTTTACAATGTTTTCCTGTTTCTCTTAAAAATTACCATGTCCACTTCTTCCCTCCACCACCTTATAAAAACTAGAAGAGAAAGCAGATCAATATCTCAGCATGCCTTTGGGGACATTCTCAGGAAGCCTCTCTCCTCCCCTGAGATAACAGAACTCTGCTATCATTATATGAGAGAAGCTTATGCTTTCATTTAAACACACTAACTGGGCTTTAGTCCCATGACTAACACATAACTGGAGACAGATTGTTTCAGTCAGATTTGAAAGATTTCTCTCTCGGAGTAGTTCCTGTCAGAATGAGCCCTGCAGACTAACCCACGCTCTGTCCATTACCCCCAATTTTTTTTTTTTTTTTTTTTTTTTTTTGCTGAGGCAATTGGGGTTAAGTGACTTACCCAGGGTCACACAGCTGTTACGTGTCTGAGACCAGATTTGAACTCAGGTCCTCCTGACTTCAGGGCTGGTGCTCTATCCACTGCGCCACCTAGCTGCCCCAATTACCCCCAATTTTTAAAGTCAATTTTTTATATACAAGAAGGAAAATCCATTTTTATGGTGGTGACAGAGATTTTCCTTGGCTTCCCACTCTGTAGTTTCTCAACTCAACTCTTTGACTTTTGCTTCTTTGATATCAAAATGCAGCCCTATAAATAAACATCCCTAGCCACTGGATTCACAGAAACCTGTCACTTCTGAACCTCTACTCCTTGACATCAAATCTTGCAGGAAAAAGAAGTAAAGAATCAAGAGGCTTTTACTCCTCCAGCATCACTGTGCTTGGTGGGGAGGCAAAAAATACCTCAAGAGAAGGCTTGGGATGTCCCCAAAGTTGTAGCACAGGATATGCTATTTATATTTAAAAATTGCCTCATGACTTCTGTAAAAACCTGTATATGTAGTTCAAGCAAATATTTCTTAAATGCCTATAGTATTTGAGACATCATACTTAAATATCAAAAATACCATGACAGAAATGAAATGTGCCTACCTCAAGGAGCTTACATTCTGTTAGAATATGTTAGTATGTCCATGGTATTGTATGATGCAACACTGTATTTGCTGTCATATTATTACAGTTTTAGAATGGGAAGGATTCTTAGAAAACATATGGCCTAGTGTCTTCATTTTACGGGTGAGGAAATAGAGGCTCAGAGAGGTAAAGTGACTGATTACTGGTGGTACCTCAGGTAGTTAGTTCCAGAGCCAAGATTCAAATCTAGGTTATCACACTGCAAAGGAAAAGGAAAGGAACAAGCATTTTTCAAATGCCTACTATATGCTAGGCACTGAACTAAGCAAATTATCATATTTGATCCTCATGACAACTTTGGGAAATAGGTCCCATTTTAGACCTAAGGAAATTGATATAGACAGAAGTTAACTGATTTGCTCAGGGTTGCACAGCTTGTAAGTATCTAAAGTTGGTCTTCCTGACCTCCAGGCCCAGCATTCTATCTGTTGTATCACCTAACACTCTCCCTTTCCACAAGAGCACACCTTACCCCTTTTAGGATATCATTTTGTCAAATGGAGAGCTTAGACTAAATGATCTTTAATGTCCCTTGTGACTCTAAATCTTATAAAATATGAACATATATACACACATACTGCAGCAATACCAGATCTCAAACTATACACAAAGCAGTAAATCATCAAAATGATTCTGTACTGATTAAGAAAAGAGAGGTTAATTAGTAGAACAGATGAAGTACATTCTATGTAGATAAAAAAAACAACAGAAATCTAGTGTTTGATACAGACCTCAGCTACTGAGGTAAGAGCTTACTAATTAATAAAAACTATTCAGAAATTGGAAATCAGTCTGGCAGAAAGTTGGTATATCTCACACAAGTTTCTCTGATAAAGGCTTAACTTCGGAGATCTATTACTGATTCAAATTTAAAAGAATAAGAGCTAGTCTCCAATTGACAAATAGTTAAACGATGTGAACAGGCAATTTTTCTAAGGGAAAAAATCCAAACTTTCCATAGTCATATAAGAAAAATGCTGTAAATCACTAAAGAAATTAGAAAATGAAAAGCAAAGCAAATTGAAGTTCCACATCACATGCATTCACTGAATAAATAGCACTACAGATATTTAAAATTTAAACCCTGGATTTCCCTTCCCCGCTCCCTTCCCCTTTTAACTCTTTGGCCCTCTTTGCCTCAGCACTGGGGGAAAGTACAACTCAATCCTTAAGGAATGTGAGCTCATTGATAACAGGAACAGGTTCATTTTGGTCTTTATAACCCTTATACTTAGCATAATGTTTTATATATGGTAGATGTTCAATAGTAAATGTTTGCTAATTAATCAAAATGGGAGAGAAGGGTATAATTTTCTTCATTATAAGAGCATCACTGCTTAATTTGCAACATGCAATAATTTTGTAAGCTCACTAGCCTATTGGTCTTTCATTTTAGCAGCTTTGCCTTTCTAGAACAGTGTACACATAATTGATAAAATAAATCAAATATGCTTTTGTGATTCATCTGGTAGTATCAATCATCATTTAGGCAAACTTAAAAGGATTTTTTAATAATAGCTGCCTTTTAACCACCTCTTTATCCCCAGTGAGGATTTATAAATCTTCTAGTCCTTATGTAGCTGATCATTATGCCCTTTGTAATCCCCAATCATTAACAAAAGCACTAACTAATGCAGTGAATCTCTGCTTCTTACTCTGTTCTATTTTGTTTGTCTTGTTTGGCTGTTATTTTCTATGCAGTGCTGAAGACTGTGCCCTTTACAGCTCGTACGGCCAAGCGTGGCTCTCGGTTTTTCTGCGAACCTGTTCTCACTGAGGAATTCCATTACTAAACTATTACTTTTTCACACCTGATGCTCTTAAAAGGTTGCTGTAGATTTTTGACCCATTATCTCTATCTGTGTGGATATCAAACAGGATCAGATGACTTGTAAATGGATAGCATGTATCTGATGTCCATGTGGAATTCTGTTTCATGTTGTTCCCATATTGCACGGTCTTGCATTCAGTTACTTCAAATCCCCATCACCATTCTCATAATGACCTTCTTCATCTTCACGTTCCAGAGCCATCTGGTCTGTGTGACAAAGCCATGGAATAGCAAGTTTTGAAATTATACCTTATTTGAAAAGTACCTTATTGGGGAAAGGGAAGGCTTGGATCTTGGTTTGTGGGGAGGAGGGGAGTCATAAGAGAAAGCTCTTATTCAGCTTTCTCATTTTATACATGAAAACACTGAGAGTTCAGAAAGGTGGTAAGAATAGTTGGCTTCAAATAGGGCGATCTAGTTTTAGTGCTGACTCAACCAACCCCTTTTAAAACTTGGGGCAACTACTTAACCTTTCAATTTTTTTCTTTCCCCCTGAATAAAATGGGAATAATACTAATTCCTTCACACTTTGGTAAGAACATTTTGGCAATAAAAGAAAATTTTTTTGTATATATTTTAAAAGACAAAACACTGTGGAGTTATTAAATGTTATCTTTTTCTCACTTTCAAAAGGGGACATGTTGAGTTCTAAATTGTGACAGTTCACTTGCTTTCCTAGGCTACCTCACCCAGCCTTTAGATAGTTAACTCTGTGGAATAGATCTGATAGAGCATGGAATAAATGAGCCCCTTCCACCAGAAGTGTGCATGGACCGTCAGTGACAATATGTAGGATCTCTTCCTGACTTGTGAAAATCATCCAAAACCTTTCCCATTCATCAGAATGTTGTGTGTACTGTCTTTCCTGGCTAACCAGCATGTGCATGTAAGAATGTCCTTAGAAGGGGAATCAGATAGATGCTCTTATTATGTCATTTATCATGCCGTCATTTGTGCCCAGTCCCATTCTACATCCAGAATACTCCTGAATCAGGTTCATGATGATTTCTTGGATTATAATGCTAGGAATCATAGTCTCATCATCAGATAACTGACCTTTGGGTGATGAAATTTTTTTAGCTATAGTAACTCAAAAAGACTGTTTATGAAAAGTGCAAAGGGGCTGATTTCTAAATTTGTTAATGTATTAGATATTGAGTGAGAAAACATGCATTAAGTGCTTTGCATACTTTGAAAGTACTCACTTAAGGGCCAGTTCTGATTGTTCTTTATCCATACCAAATTACTGCTCTTTTGAAGTATTAAAGAAAGCATGCAGTGGTGCAAATTAACTACTAGGGCATTCCAGGAAACCTCATTATTGTGAGAAACCCTAGAAACGATTTAACGTCCCCAAATAACAAACTAGTCAATTCCAATGTTCAGCCACAGAAGAGATTAAGTTCTTTGGGATGCCAAATAATATAAGCCATGGACAATGGATAAAATATAACTGCCAAGAAGGAGAAATGGTGACTTTCACTCCTTTTTCAGTATACATATCTGCAAGGAATGCTTCCTAGTAGAATGGACTTGGAGCTGGGCACATGTGTATTAGGCAGTATTAATGGTTTGAAGAATGCATTTTAACCTGTCCTATGTGTGTTTTCATTTTGTCTTTAAGGAAGCAACAAGTGAGGGATGGGAGTGGGTTGGGGTAGGGTAAGGTCCAGATTGTTCTTGCTCTGTAGTAAACAACTCACCAGTGCTTATTAATCATGTTGTGGACTCTAATCTGCTTGGCCATTATTTGCTCTGTCAAGTGAATTTGTTGGATTACTTTCCTGGAGCCAATCTTCAAAGCAGCTTGGAATTGGGTAGTCAGAGATCAAGGGGGTGGGAGGACTTTATCATCCTTTTCTTGCTGTATCTAACCCCAACTCATAGTGGTGACCTTCCACGATCTTGTTCTGTTGGCTAACCCGCCTGGGATTTTTAAACATTGAGTTGAGTTGCTCATCATTTTCATCCCATTTTTACTTAACCATCATTTTGTTTTGTGTTTTGTTTTTTTTTTTTCTGTTTAGCCTTAAAGAAGAATAATATCACTAAATTTCCCAATGTTCACTCGAGGGTAAGGATTTCTTCTAGCACACCGGTGGTGGAGGATACACAGAGCTGGCAAGCATCACTTTTTACTTAGCTTCCTCCTCTCTCTGTATATGCCAGACCAATGACTGTTAATATGACTGAGGGTAATATTGGGGAGAGTCTGTCTCATGAGAAATCATCCCATTTCACATTCTAAAGATGTGGTCTTTATTCACTCCTTTACTTTTATTATACTTAAATACTTATTGTGGAGGTTGTACCCTCTATAATATGGTGGCTTGGGTGAGGGTATTCAATGATATTTTCATTTGCTTTGGGTATAGGGGTTCCACTTGATTCTACCACTTATTTTATGCTTCTGAATTTTTCCTCCTCTCCCAAACTCCTCAGTCTCAATTAATTTAGAAATGATCATGACTGAAGGGATTACCTCCAAACCCTTTATGGCACAAGTTTCTGAGAATTTGGGTGATTTGGGCATGTTTTATATATGTGTGTGTGTGTGTGTGTATGTGTATATCCAGGCTGGACAAAAGAAAGGAAGGGATCAGTTTTCTTTCCATTCTCACACCACATAATGAAGCTTGAAAACCACTTTTTAAATATAATTTTGCCCTATTGGGGCTTTGAAAGTTGGGAGAGTTTGGCAGGAGCATGGCTGGGTAGGTGAATGAGAGTCGGGGTTGTGTGTATATGTGCATGTGTATGTACATTTTACCTGCCTAACTCCGGGAGACAGGAGGTAGATGATGGGATACAAAGCCCCTAATGAAGTTTTCTTCTAATTTTTTTCTCCTTTAGAGGATTAGTCTTAACTAACAGCACTAATCATTAGTAAAAGTTACCAACAACAGGAAAGCAAATAGAGGTAATAGCAGAGAATGGGCATCTGAAACCTACTTCATTCCCCTAATTCTTATCTCTGTTCAAAGGTGGTGACCTAGATAAAGTGCCTGTTTTGTTACATACTCTGCTTCTGAGCATGTTACCATAAATTCCTTTTCTTTAGCCTAATGGCCATGGCTTTTTTTTTGCTGAGGCAATTGGGGTTAAGTGACTTGCCCAGGGTCACACAGCTAGGAGGTATTAAGGGTCTGAGACCAAATTTGAACTCAGGTCCTCCTGACTTCAGGGCTGGTGTTCTATGTACTGCGCCACCTAGCTGCCCTCACCCGTGGCTTTTTAATAACTAACCACTTTGACAGGAAGACAAAAAACTACACACACACACACACACACACACACACACACACACACACACACATTGATGATTGACAAATCATTAGCTATAGCAAGTCATTGATTAACCAGAATGCCCATTAAGGGATGCAGGTAGTAATTGAATTTTCTGGATAACTGAGGATTGATACCCTCTCCCAACTTTTTTTGATATCATGCTTTATTATTGACAATCTTTTTAATATGAATTATCAGCCTTAGACTTATTACAATATAGCAAAGATAATGGAATCTTTCTTTGCTGATTGAAGACATTATGGTAGATAACCCCTGTACAGTTAATTAAAATAACAATAATGGCGTTGATAGCTAACATTTACAAAGTATTTAATATGTATCAAGCATGTTACTAAGCACTTTACAATTGTTATCTCATTTGATCCTCATAACAACCTTGGGAGGTAATTTATTTTTCTCCCCATTTCATAGACATAGATGCTGAGGGAGGCAAACAGACAAAGTAGCATATTGGGCTGAATGTATACCAATCCTAGGCCATACCTTGGTCATTACTGCTTTTTAAAAATACATCCCTGGGGCAGTTAGGTGGTACAGTGGATAGAGCACCAGCCCTGAAGTCAGGAGTACCTGAGTTCAAATCTGGTCTCAGACACTTAACACTTCCTAGCTGTGTGACTCTGGGCATGTCACTTAACCCCAATTGCCCCAGGAAGAAGCAAAATAAAAAAATAAATAAATGAAATAAAAATATACCCCTAATATGAATTTATTTTCTTTTCATTGGCCTTTTAAGTCTCCTAAAATTGGGCACAAAAGGAAAATTCAATTTAATCCGAAGTTCTGGTTAATCAAGATTTTGCTAAATATGGTCATCATAAAACTTCAGAACTGACCAGTTTAAAGAAGTCTGAATCCCTACTTTTGTGAAAGGGCAGACCGTTGGGTTGAGGCAGATTTCAGGCTTTGAAGACCAAACTCTATCATGTAACAGACACCTATTTTCCAAGCAGCAATCACCCCTCAGAATAGGGAACAGTTTCTCTGTCTTTGGTAACTTGGGAAACTCAAGTGTATCACCAGCATGAGAGGCTGCCTACAAGCTGACTTGTTTGCTCACCACCATGGACTCTAAATATTAAAGGGGAAAAGTAACAATTTTTTTTTTTCAGTCACCTTTACCCTCATTACAGTGACTTGTGATCAGATTATGTTTCTGGGATTGTTTATTTAAAGCCTCAACTGTTTCCAGTTGTTGCTACATTTCAAAATATAAAGTTAGACTTTCTAGCCAGTGACTGAAATCTCCTACTATCTCTTCCTCTACTTTCCAAAAGCCCACAAGTCTCCCAGCATTAAAGTAAAGTAGAACCCATTCATTTTGTCATTGGCTCACTTAAGCTCGATGAGCTTATGGCTCTTTGTCTAAATCTTTCACACAAGCTGCTTTGATTGGCTGCCAGGAGAACTTTGTTTTGTCTAGACACACGCCGCAAAGAGCTGCGTCCCCCTGACTGGCTTTTCCCTCTTACAGATCTTAGAAACCAGCCGTACAGACGAGCCGATGCGGTGAGGAGAAGTGTCCGGCGACGCTTTGATGATCAGAACTTGCGCCCTGTTAATGGTGCTGAGATAGCCATGTGAGCCAGACCTGCCTGCATGTGTAAAGTGGAGGGTGTACTTCAGTGATAACCATGTCTGTGGGAACTCTTCTGGCTACAATTTAATGCAGCCTTGAATACAGTTACATTCTGAAGGGCCAAAAGGCCTCAAAATTGCATAGGAACTTTAAAATAAAAAAAGATGGGCTCTCCATTCAACCATAGTTAACAAGTGCCTAAGATTAAAGTACCTGCTCAAATTAATCAAAGCAATAGGACTTGATTTGATTGGGTATCTTTTTACACCAATATGTTATTCAGTGTTTTTAACCAAAATGTAAATGTCATGTTATCTTCTTTTCTGTTACCTGCAACTTATGATTGTCTTATGGCCCACCTTGGTTTCTTGACAGGTTGTAAATAACAAATACTCGGGTGAGATCTGCTCTGGATCCCTTTTGACTTTTACATGTCTCTGTGCTGTCTGATAAGGAATTTATTTTGAGCTTCAAATAGCACTTCTTTCTAGGTTGCATCTCAGAAAGTTTGTTGTTGTATGAGGGAAGCCATTCTCAGAGAGACTGTCCCTTCCAGTCAGTCAAACCCTGGAGAAGTCTAAAGAGGATTTGATAACATGTAATTTTATTAACATACGAAGTCACCCAGTCAGTCTTCATTTTTACATATAACTTTTTCTGTGCAATGCCCTATGAGGGATGGTTTGAAGGGTAAGACTACAGTGCTATACAAAAACATGGGAATATCACACAAGACATTTATGATTCTATGTTCTTCAGAGAGAGGCAGCTTATAGGTAACACAAAGTGTATTTATTAATTAGCATCATCAAGCTATTAACATCTCAGTAATCAGTATTAGGATCTCCAAGAACCATTGAGGTTCAGTTCTGAGCACAGTGAACAGTCATGTGCCTTGTCAGAAAGAAGTTTGCTCGGCCACTTGACGAGCATTCAGATCGTGTCTTCCACCCGCAGAGTGCTGAGCTTGTTCTCCTTTGACAATCGCATTTGAGGGTTGGTTGGTTGTTTTTTTTTTTTTTTTTAATGGTGGTGAGGGGTGCATTTGACCACTGGATGTAGAGAAATTCCAAAACCCAGGCTGATGCTCCCTTCCCAGGATATTTTAGGGGAAGTTGGGGATTGATTTGTTGGAATCGTGTGTATTTGGATGAAGTGAGGAAAAGACATATGCAAAATGAGAATGGAAGGCAAACCAGGCTCACTCTGCAGGTACAGGGCAAGCCATTGTGCTTTACCTGGCTTCTTCTTGAGCAGGGCACTTGATTTAGTCCCAAATCAAAACCTGGACTGAAGATAAAATTGTCATTTTGGAAGATAAATTCTGCTTTTGGCTTACCTTTGTTGGTAGCATTTCATCAATATGTTAATTGTAAAATTGTATAGTATTTAACCACTGAATTCCTTTTCTTTTATGTTGTGCTTAAGTGAATCTCTGGTGAAGGTCTCATTTTCCTTGGATGATGTGTAGTTATATGATAATCTGTTTTTAAATGTACAGATATTTTGCTACAAAATTGGTGCCGTTTTTTATGGTTTTTACACCTCTTTAATTCCCATTTTAGTCTCTGGGTAATACTGTAAATATTGTTTAAAAAACTGCATTGGCCTGTGCTATACAATCTGAATGTTATTTTAACTTATAGTTTGTTTTTTATATTTAACTACAAGGACAGTTGAGGGATCAAAGTTGTTACTTTTTTTTTTTTTTTTTGCTTATTTACAGAAAGTTTCATTTCAAACTGCCACTGCTAGCACATCTCCAGAAATGTGTACTCTACATGCTTTCAAAAGAACATGCCAAGATCGTGTCTCTGACTGCTGACAACACTAATTGGACACTATACCTAAAGAAGCCATGATTTTAGCAATGAAGAGAAATCTAAATTATTGGCATATATTCAAATACACAAGTTTTAGAGCTCAGTGCTAACAAACATACAAATGAATTTTCATAACACATATTTATTATTCTACAATTAGATTGGACCATGATATTGGCATGTTCTTTTTTTTTGTTTTTTGTTGTAATGGGCCTGCTTCTTAGCAATATTAGAAGTGTTTTATAAAGCATTTCATGTTACTTTCCTGGTCTGTTCATGGCATACGAGCAAATAAAACTATTTACACTACTATACAGCAATGCATTGCTTTTTATTGGTCAGAATAGTGGGGTTGGGTGCTTTATCATTAGCATCATCTTACATAAAGCCCTCTCACTTCCAATGTCATATGCTGTTGAGAACAGTTTAGATTATCATCTCTTGCCTATCTACTGACCCCCACACTAAAAAATTTTTATTCTATCCTGTCAGTCTCTTGCCTTCCTACTTCTATCAAACGAAGATGATATTTAGTATTGTAGCATTTTGTGCATATGGTAAATTTATGAGCAAAAAGCCATTCATTCCTAGAAACCATTACAAAGGATAAAGGAAGTTGATCATGTTGTAATCTTCATTCTTAAATATCTAAGCGTAAGGCATTTAATATATATGTGTATATATTACATATATAATGTACATTAATAACATAATACATAATATATGTGTATTTGGGACTGAGGACATATGAAGATGAAAAATTATTTCAAATCCTTGGCTTTCAAGGATTTTTCACTCTACAGAGGACAGATTCAATGTATTTAGTAAATATAACACAAGTTTCATTATAATGGAGATGAAATACCAAATAGGCAACAATAAGATTATATGATGATCAATTCTGAAGGACATAGTTCTTCTTCAACAATGAAATGTTTCAAATCAGTTCCAGTTGTTCAGTGATAAAGAAAGTCATATACACCCAGGGAGAGGCCTGTGGGATCTAAGTGTGGACTACAACATAGCATTCTCACACTCTCTATTGATGTTTGCTTGCATTGTTTCCCTTCTGAGGTTTTTTCCTTGTAGATCTGATTTTTCTTTTATAGCAAGATAATGTATAAATATGTATATATACACACATTCGATCTGTCAAGTATTTTAACATAATTAACATGCATTAGACTTCCTGCCATCTAGGGGAGGGTGTGGGAGGAAGGAGGGAAAAATTTGTAACAAAGTTTTGCAAGGGTCAATGTTGAAAAATTATCCATGCATATGTTTTGCAAATAAAAAACTTTAAAAAAATACCAAATAATCTAAGAAAAGTAGTCAAGGAGGCAAAGAACACATTTACCTATGAGATTATTAAAGGCTTCATAGAAGTGGCACTTTTGACAAGGACTTTTACAGGTAAAGAGGAGACTTTTGTTCCTAAATTCAAAGTTTTTTGGAGTCATGATAGGATCAAACCTTAATTTAAAAGATGATTTCAGCAGCTTTGGCAAAGGTAGAACATTGGACATAGCTAGCTAGCATAATAGTTGGTTAGCACAACAGTTGGAGCGAAATGAGACTCAAGATAGTGGCAAATGTTAAATATTTAAAGGCATCATAGAAAAGACTGGATCTACATGCCAGAGGATCACTGATTTTTGAGGCTGGGTGACGACTGAAAACTATAGGGATATCAAGAGAAACAGGGAAATTGAGGCGAGTTAAAGGGAAACGAGTTCAGTTGTGGACTTGTTGACTGCGCATTTGGGAGTTGGAACTCAGGATTTATATCAGTAGTGTGATCATTTGATAACTGTGGTAAGGACTGAGACCACCAAAGAAAGAAAAAATTTAAAAAGATAATTCAAGGAGAAAACTCTGGGGGTACGTACACTTTAGACTGTCAGAAAAAAAAATCAACTGCCCACAAAGAGCAGTTATTCTGGAAATGGGAGAAATGCCTGTAGTACACAACCAGGAGAGATAAAGTGGGTAAAGAGCAAATAAGAAACCTCATGTCAAAAATCCTGTGAAAAGGTTGAGCCATAATGGCAAGTTGTATATCTACAGTATACTAGTATAATGGCCAGTTTGCTTCTTTATAAAAGAAACACTCTCTTAATCTAGGTTTTCCTATTTCCCATTTTTCTTGACCAAAGCAAGACATTTTATGTCTGGGGACATCTTACCCCACTTAGCTGTACTGACCAATCCAGGGGAAGCCTTATTTTTAAGGCAATTAAATTGTCACAAAACTTTGATTTGCATTTATGACCAGATCTGTATACAATGCTAGTCTAATCATTTAACACTAAGCTAAAATGCATCTGAATTTTACTTCTCATGATCTTAAGTTTAGCCATTCTTTGTTCATGCTTGTTTGAAGTATCCCAACTAAGTCAGTTTCTTATATGACAAAGCAGCACTAGTTACTAAATAGTTTAACTGGAAGTGAAATTAGGAAAACAATCCCAGCTCCCCACAGGATGCCATTTATTTTAGCACTCTGGGCCTGAGTTTCCTCTCTGGTATATTCAGTTTTAATATTTACAGTTGATCTTTTTGTTCATTCAGCTTTAGGGAAAAAATAAAAAAAGCAAATCCATTGAAAAGGTGCAGAGTAACTGGGATGATCAGTAGATAGCATACAACAGCTACCTATGAAGGCCTTTGAAGAGAAAAAAGACGCATATCTACTTTAGTAAAACTGGCAATACCTTTTTCTAATAAATTATTTTTATTTACAAAAGGTCTAATTTTATTTAACAACTATGAGGCTTTTTAATTAATTACATCAGAACAACATATAAACAGAAAATTTGGCAATTACAAACACAGAAAATAGAAACCACTCTTTCCCATAACTCAAGCCTTTTCTTTAAAGCAAGTCCTCAATTTAATCAAGTGAGACTACCACCTATCTAAAGGGGGGATGGGGTGTTTGCAAAACAAGCTTAAACAAT
Organism: Myrmecobius fasciatus; assembly: GCA_023553655.1. Lineage (NCBI taxonomy): Eukaryota > Metazoa > Chordata > Mammalia > Dasyuromorphia > Myrmecobiidae > Myrmecobius > Myrmecobius fasciatus. The sequence goes on from JAJPUD010009398.1 coordinate 74,617, forward strand.
CACATTCATATCCCCAGGGAACTACAACAGAAAGTAAAGACTGTCAGTAGGAAATGGCTCAGTTTGCTTTTTAAAGGGTCATTTTGAATCTGGTCCAGTTTAATAGGTATGGGCAGCTACTACACAAGTCATTCTGACTGCTTGGCTGATTCTACAAGCCATCTCAGGTTCTGTCTGACTCAGTCATGTGTGGTATTGGCAGTCAATTCATCACCAATATATTGCTTATGTAGCACTATACTGCGTCCTATGAAAAATTATAAAAGACAAAATACCATTTTTTAAGAACACACTGGATATAAAAGGACTCTATCGATAGCCTAATATTTCATAACTATACAGGGAAAATTAAGTGGAAAATGAAGGGATGATACCAAAAACAAGGTAAAACTTCCTTGTGAATTGGGCAAGTGAAATTTAGACTTCCAATTTTTTTCTGATTTTTCCACATCAATGATGTTTTGGAAAAACTTCCAACTCCTTCTGGAGCTTGAATTTGTTAGGTGGATTTTGAGACCTGGCTGAGCTGGTTCACTGAAAGAACCTGGAAAATGATTTGATCTATATTTCTATGCTATGATGAAAGCAGTATTGGGAAAAAAAAAAATCACTCGGGTATTTTAAGAGATTCCAAGTTTAAAATTCATTCCTATCTTCTTTACCCAAACATAAGGTAGCAGGAGTTACGTACGCATTATTCTCATTAACTGATTTAAGATTAACAGTCCAGACAAGAGGGTAGAGCAAGTAGACTATCTCCCTTATGTGGACCTTTATAATCTTAAGCCAATGCTCCTAACCAAGGTAGTATAGTAGTGTGGATATATGGACATAAATATGGTTTAAATTAACTGGGTAACAAGTGAAAGCTAGATGAATATAA